>SNQJ01S0195351.1:2377-17532 GCA_010110895.2 Picea sitchensis | reverse complement strand
TATCATTTGACCAGGGAGATAGAAGCAACTGATATGACTTCACTTGAGGCTGTCATGAACTGTGACGAAGAGAGGCTAAAACTTGAGAAAGAAGCGGAAGCGCTGGCGGCACAAGTATGCTAAAATCCAGAAATTGAGAAATATATTACATTTCTTTTTTTATTGAAATGCATTTAATATTTTTGGGTGGTTAATATTTACTTTTGTTTTCTAAAAACTTTTTCCAATCTGTTTGAGATATTTCACATACCTCTTTTTTATTGACAAATGAAATGGATTATAAAATCTTATTTTCTTTAATTTGTGGTCTAGGACGATGGAGGTGGAGAGGCACTAGATCTATTATATGAACGTCTAGAATCCTTGGATGCTGCAACAGCAGAAAAGCGAGCTGCTGAAATTTTATTTGGCTTAGGTTTCGATAAAAAAATGCAAACCAAAAAGACAAGTGACTTCTCTGGTGGTTGGCGTATGCGAATAGCACTGGCACGAGCATTATTCATGAATCCTACAGTTTTGTTACTAGATGAACCTACAAATCATCTTGGTGAGTATTTGTTTTATGTGGTGGGTAGGTGTATATTTAATATTTTTATGTTCGTGGTTTAGCTTAGTCTCATTCAAAGACTGTAGCTCTGATGTTGTTGCCCTCTCTGATTTGCAGATCTTGAAGCTTGTGTATGGCTTGAGGAAATGCTGAAAAAATTTGATCGCATTTTGGTTGTAGTATCCCACTCCCAAGATTTTCTCAATGGAATTTGTACTAACATTATTCATATGCAAAATAAAAAGTTGAAATTGTATACGGGAAATTATGATCAATATGTTCAAACAAGAACGGACCTTGAAGAAAACCAGATGAAGCAGTACAGATGGGAACAAGAGCAGATAGCGTCAATGAAGGAATATATAGCTAGGTTTGGTCACGGTTCTGCAAAACTTGCTAGGCAAGCACAAAGTAAAGAAAAGACCCTGGCAAAGATGGAAAGAGGTGGGCTAACGGAAAAAGTGGTCAGAGATAAAGTATTAGTGTTCCGTTTCACTGATGTTGGGAAGCTTCCTCCACCTGTTCTGCAGTTCGTGGAAGTAGACTTTGGGTACACTCCTGAGAACCTTATATATAAGAGTATTGATTTTGGAGTGGACCTGGATTCGAGAATAGCTTTGGTTGGTCCAAATGGAGCAGGAAAAAGTACATTATTGAAGCTAATGACTGGAGAATTAACCCCATTGGATGGCATGGTGAAGCGCCATAATCATCTTCGTATTGCTCAGTTTCACCAGCATTTGGCGGACAAACTAGAGCTGTCTGTCTCTGCACTGCAATACATGATGAATGAATATCCTGGTATTGAAGAAGAGAAGATGCGTGCGGCAATTGGAAAATTTGGTTTGACAGGAAAAGCCCAGATTATGCCCATGGAGAATTTATCCGATGGGCAAAGAAGTCGTGTAATTTTTGCATGGCTTGCTTGGAGATTACCTCATCTCCTATTGCTGGATGAACCGACGAATCATCTTGACATTGAAACTATTGATTCACTTGCGGAGGCACTGAATGAGTGGGATGGAGGACTTGTTTTGGTTAGCCATGACTTTAGGCTCATAAACCAAGTGGCCAAAGAGATATGGGTGTGTGAAAATAAGAGAGTCACGAGATGGGGAGGTGATATTATGGATTTCAAACGACATTTAAAAAGCAAGGCTGGCCTGTGAGTGCTTTTACTATCATCATAGGTTCACCTGTATGCTACCAGAAGATTTTTCTGGCGAGACATACCGTATGTGGTTAGGATTTAATTATTTTTGTATTTAGGAATGCGCCTTACTGTGGGCAAGAAATATAGTCAATTCAGTTGTATTGATTAAGTTTGATGACTTTGGGTAACATTAGTACAATTATCCTTAGCTTTCTGTTTCATTGGTTATAACTCTCACGGTCCAGCACAAAATTTCAATGCAAAACAGTAATAACATTTATTTCTCATTAAATGCTGCTGCTATATTGATAATTGATGATTGCCTTATTTGTTATTATTTTATAGTGTTATATTTTTATAGTCGTAAATATTTTTGAAGTTGATTTGGCAGGTCATTTCAGCGTAACTTTTCCTTCCAGTTGTTTGAGTTACTTTCCTCGTCTAATGTACATGTTTTCTCTAAAATTCTGGACTGTAGTTATCTCTAGATAGTACCCCTCCATTGTTATTTTTAGATCAATTATTTTCAGAGAGGTTATGCCCCCACAAATTCCCTCTGCCATCTTTGCTAGTTTTCCGAGTAAGATGCATTTGGATACTTGGCAGGGCTTCAAGTATTGCAGTATCGACTGAGGGTGTTTTTCTGATCCGTTATCCAATACTTTTGTTTTTAAAGCTTAATTCAAAGGAGAGGATTCTCACGTGTAAACTCGCATTTGGCTTTGTGATTACAGTGCCTGTTCCATTCTACCTTTACCTTACGAGGAAATTCTTTACGAGATTTTGTTGCATCTTTTCTTCTTTTCTCTCTTTCAGTAAAATGTTTGCATATATTACATCACGAGTTCACTTAGAAGTAGAAGATTAGTACATCCAGATCCAAAGAGCAATCATTCATAAGCTTCCGTCTACATAAGCACGGAGTGCAAGTGGATTTGTTTGGCACTAGGTTGAAAGTTATCTTTTTTAAAAGATAATGTTGTCCAATTTTTATTAAAATGTTAATACGGGTGGAAAATTGAATAGTCAAATTTGAGTTTTGTTTTCCGGAGAAAAAAATCATAGAATAGAATGTAAAAATACATTTCTTAGGTGTTCGAAGCACGATTATGTAAGCTAGAGACATATTGAAAGCTTTGTCTAAACTCTTTGTCTAAAAGACGTCCTACACATGCAGACTGTACCCAGAACATCAATCACAAAAAGATACTCGTAGCATTGTTCTTGACAAAGTTCTCTCAGTCATTTGGGCTTTATTTCTACAAACCAAAAGAAAAGAGAGCTTAACTAGCATCTCTTAACATGGTTTTACTGTATATAAACACCACCAGTAAATGCATTTTAACTCGGGATTTAGTAAGTAGGCAGAGGGATCCAAAAGAACTATTCAGATCTTAATAACTTGAGTCTATGCTGGTATATATCATGCAATTCACCATACTCTGGATTGATAAAAAACAGTGACGAATAATGTCAAACAAAATGGAAAAAACAGCCATGAATGTTTTCAAACAGAATTGCCCCAAAATCCTGATCTTCTGGATTGATAAAAAACAGTGACGAATAATGTCAAACAAAATGAAAAAAACAGCCATGAATGGTGTCAAACAGAATTGCCCCAAAATCCTGATCCTTCTAATGGTTGATATGATTTTGTATTGCCCCAAAATCCTGATCTTCTAATGGTTGATATGATTTTGTTCTTCTAATGGTTGATATGATTTTGTTTTTTGTTTTTAGTGTTATTTTTATACATCAAGATTCGTGAGTGATTATTATTTAACTCGTTAAATTTATTATCACTTTATTTTTGTGGCCCCAAAATCCCGATCTCTTCTAATGGTTGATATGATTTTGTTTTTAGTGTTATTTTTATACATCAAGATTTGTGAATGATTGTTATTTAACTCATTAAATTTATTATCACTATTTATTATGATTTTGTTTTTAGTGTTATTTTTATACATCGATTGATATTTAACTCGTTAAATTTATTATCACTATTTATTTTTGTGAATGTTCTCTTCTCTGCATAAAATGACATACTTGGACCATGTTTGTCCCTCTTTTGCATCAATTTCCATGTTAAAATTCTATTTCCAAGAGCTAATCATAAGAAAATCATGGATCTCTTTGGAGCTTTTATATTCCATACCTTTGACCACAACCGTGTGAGCTTCCATTGAAATCATATTCTTGATTCCAGATATAAGTAGTGGTAGGTATCTTGATCTTGCAAGTGTTTAATCCCTCAATTAATAACATTGTTTGACGACATCCTAGAGTAAGCTCAGTGCCTGTTCTCAACTATTTTCCATTCCCCATGTTCCAGGGCATTTTTTTCCCTCAGAGTTAATGCTTTCCATTGATTTCAGACATTTTTTATAATTTGTTTAGGACTTAGAATCCATTCCCAGAATGAACTAGGCAGATAAATTCAATATGCAGATAAATTTAGCTTGATTATAAGTGCCAATATCCAGAAGTGCTCTGGACCTTAGCAAACTCCATCAAAGAAGCTCCATGCATAATCCTTGTTCATAATCACCTCTCCAATCACATGACTAGGTTTTGGCTTTTAACCAGGATTATAAGAAGAAAATAGTGAAAAATTGTAATGAAACTTTGAAAGTGGGAACTTGGACATTCTCAAAAAGCCTAGCATTTCTCGCCAACTAGATTCCTTCAGTTCCCTTCTAATAAATTACTCTTGAAAACAATCTTCCTGTGTCGCTTTATCCCACAAATGCTGAAATGAGGTATGATGTTCCACATATTTCCATAACTGTCTTGAGTGAGGGCATTCTAAAACTAAATGAAAGGCAGTTTCTTCATTACTTCTATAGAGAGAGGATGCAAATGCTTGGCCCTACATTTCTCTTTTGAAGTCTATACCAGGGTAAAACCTTCTTGTTGAGAACAAGCCAAAGGAATAGAGTGCACTTTGGAGGGGCTTTAACCTTCCATAACTTCTTCCACCACCAACATAATTCTTCAACCCGAGGTGTTCGTAAAGCTGCATATCCAATTTTGGTAGTATAGAAACTGCTAGTTTTGTTATAAGCACAAGCAATTTCATTATCTTCTTCCATCCCAACATTAAGCCCAGTTACCTTCTAAGCCCAAGGCTCGAGCTTGTAGCCAACCTTGGCTCCAAATTGAGGTAAGAAGAAGATTATCAAATTTGTTCAATGTGCATCTTCCTTGTTTTTGCACCTTCTAAGCCCAAGGCCTGAGCTTGTAGCCAACCTTGGCTCCAAATTGAGGTAAGAAGAAGATTATCAAATTTGTTCAATGTACATATTCCTTGTTCTTGCAGTGGGAGGATTAAATCTTCTATGAGGAAAATGCCTTCACCACATCTTAGAATGACATTAGTACCAACTATGACTTGAACCCTTAACCAACTTTTCAAGCAAGGAATTGACTTATTACTGGAAAAGGTAATGTTAAAGCTTTCCTCTAGTTGGACACAATTATGAATACTCTTTCTTCTCCTCCTAAATCTAGTCTACTACCATGTCAGGGGCAACATATTTTTAAGTAGAATCCTTCTCCATAGACCGTCTCTAGTGACTTAGCTACTAGGAATTTACCAAAAAGGAAGATGTTCTTGATGCCCCAACCACCTTGATCCTTAGGTGAAGCGATTGCCTTCTTGTTTGTCAAATGGGAAATCTTATAATCACAATTGCAATTCCATAGATAGTTTAAAGATACCTACCTGATCCTGTCCAAAATACCATTTGGAATATGAGCCAAAAGATGTCAATAGATTAGAATGGCTTCTAGAATTGACTTGATAAGAACTAATCTGCCTCCCCTTGGAGAGCCTAAGTACTTAATTCCATCACTCGAATCATGTAAGGGGAATGGAAAAGTATGCTCCAAAATATTTCCTGTGTCTCCACTGTAGGCAAATACAAGGCAGATTTTGTAATATTATTTTACATTCGCCAGACAATAGAGTTCCACAATCTCTTTGTAGTGTCAACATTCCTCTTTAGAGCAGAAACATAATAGAAAAACATCATCTACAAATAGTAGATGAGTTAGTTGTTCCCTCCTTCCAATTTTAATTCCAAGGAGTTTCCTTTATCTTCTAGTTTCCAATTTTAATGGTTTGAATAATGTTGAGGATGTGCCATTAATTAAAATAGTGAAATACAAAGTCAAAATATCCCATGATCCAATTCACAATTGGGACTAAACTCAACATTAATCAATATTAACCTTAAATACAACCAATTAGTTCTATCATAAGCTTTTGATAAATCTAGTGTTATGACCATTGTTGATATCTTAATCTTGATAGAGTCAAGACCCTCTTCTACAGTTCCAATTCGTTGCATGTGAAAAACTCACATTGTTATGAGGATATGAGTTTGGATAAAACTCATTTCATTCTCACTGTGAATACTTTTCCTATTATTTTATGAAAACATTTATAAAGGGAAATAACCTAGAATTCATCAAAAGAGTTTGGGTATCTTCAATTTCCTAAATCAAATCCTTTTTCAATTAACTCGTAGAACCTAGGAAAGGGATCTTTGAATAAACACATATTTTATGCCTTAGTGACAAACCTAGGAAAAAATGAAGACAATTTAACAATTTCTGGTATCTTCATTAGCTCATGGTTCTTGTAGATATTTTGAAAATATTTGACCCCTAAATCAACAATCTCTTTATGGATTTTAACACAAGAACTCCTCATTTTTCCTTTCCCAGATTGTATTTATCCTCTCTCTATGATTTATGCATTGATGGAAGAGTTTTGTGTTTTCATGTCATCTCCATTCTCTAACCATATTGCCCAGTGCATCATCCTCCATTCAAATTCCATGTTACCTAGTGACCTCCTCATTTTCCCTTCCAATTCATTTATTCCCTTTCTTTTTCTTCATTGAAGCACCCCTAACATCACTTTGAAGTAAAGTTACAATCTCATCCTTCGTCTTCTTCAATACCTTATCTCCGGAGCACCCCTAACATCACTTTGAAATAAAGCAACAATCTCATCCCTTTTCTTCTTCAATACCCCGTCTCTAGATTTATGCTTTTCTATGGTCCATTCCATCACTTTTACCTCGATAATCTTCAAATACTTTGTGAATTGAACACACATTGGAACTCCCATACTTATATCGTACCTCTTCTACCCTAGATTAATCATGATTTGGTACTCCAATCAGTCAGGGTTGGATTCCAATTGTAGAATAATAACACTGTGATCTGAACCTCCACCAACTTCAACCCAAGTTTCTCTAACTCAACTAATATGGCAAGGGCCAATGTTTTAGAGGCGGTGCCCAACTCTCTATTCGAAGGCATCATAATCATTTCTCATCTTGATTCAAGGGCCACCTTGCTCTAAGAACCTCATTAATTTGTCTCTATCTACCTTGCTATACTTCTCAAACCCTTCTTTTGAGCCCACTAAATATATAACTTCGTATCTATTGACATATGCTCACAATATTTAACAATGTCACCATCCAAACCCCCTAGAATTGAACCCTCCAAAATATCCTCCTCCTTTTTAGGTCATAAATGATATCATGTGGATTTTTCTTTCCCGTGAAAGATGGATCTACCTTATCAAGAAAAGTACCACCAAAATCCTTGCTAGGCACTAAGAAAGGGTTTGAATTCTCATTTCCCCTTGGAGGAGGGTTTGATCCTCAATTGGAGAGTTCCTAATCCTTTTTTTCATACTCGAAATCACCATTAACAAGGTTACTTGGAAATGTAATTGGAGTGACTACTTGAGACTCACACATAGGATTGCCTTCATCGCTATTTTGATTTGGAAGAGCATCTTTGGGCTTTGTTGTCTCCAAATTAAAGTCTAGAACCTTCTCTTGGAGCCTTGCCCCTGATTCTTTAGTTTCCCCAAACTTGGAGTCCTCTGGACCTTGCAACCATACTCTCATCCCTCAAATATCAGAATTGTTCGCTCATTGTTTTTCTCAAATAGAACCCAAGTTATCATTGATCTATATTAAGTCTAGGTTGATTGCTTAAAGTAATAAGTTCTAGTGCCCTACTGAAGATAATACTCTAAGCATGCCAAAGATGCCACTTTCTAGGCATGCCAAGTTTGCTTGACGATGCAAAGAGATTTTAAATGTTGTAGTGGATGACGTTGAAGAGACTACACGTGCTTATGTATAAAACATTTATATGTACACCATTTTGAAAGTAGATTTGAACAAGTACTTGCTAAGATACATAGCACTTGATCTCATAGAGACTAAAGGAAAATAAAGTGGAATGTAATGAAAGAGTGAAGAACACATGCACCCTTCACCCTCTACCCCAATAAAAGGAACGTAGAGGGGGGAGGGGGGAGTGCCCCTAAAGAAATCATTGAAAGCACATTTTCCACTGCTTGTACCCTAAACAATGGTACCATACAAGAATACCACAAAACATGGCTTTCAACTAAAAGTCTTCGTTGATATTTGATGTGCTTGGAATAGAACAACTTTGAGACATTCACCATTAAGAGGGTTGTGAATTTTATGAAGAACCCAACCTAAAGATCTTAGACAAGCACATTAATGCCCAATGGAAAACTTAAATAATGGATGATAAGCCTTGGTTGATTGGTATTTCACATTAGGCCATGTAAGCAAGTCTTCTTGCCATATAAGGTGGGCCAACTGTTCTTCTTTGCTCACATGGAAATAATTAGTTGTAGCAAAAGGTTATGGGCCTCTTGTTCCTCTTTTCTCACATTAATTGTAGCAAAGGTTGTAATACAATGGAGTATGTTGTGAACACATTTGTGCAATAATTTTTTATGATTGAGTCACCATAACTGCATATTTAATAAATATTCATTGTTATGAACATAGATCCCTTTGTAGTTGCACTTGTATTCATGGCAATTCGAATAGATAACTTAGACCAACAATGGTAATACCATATAATTAAGGAGCCAAGGGTAGTTTTGTCAAATAGGTTTATTTAGAAAGTAGGAAGCACTTTTCATAGTTAGAGAATCTTATTCAATGAACCAAAAAATTGATTCATTTGACTTACACACACGTAGACATGGAGAAGTGTCAATACACAAGTGATGGGAAGAGCCAACTGAGAGAGGTAGTCCAAAGTATAGGTAATCAATCTTATGTTAGTGGGAATCAAGAGCAATCTTCCATCAATTGGCCCAGAGGGTTCTTTTGTTAGCATAAGTTTCATATCATATTGTGCCCTATATATCACCATAGACTAGATCAGAATACCAATGTGGAAAGAAGGGTAAGACTTTTTATAGTTGTGAAATCATTTTTATGGAGCTACATATTATAGCTCATTTGAAGTTTTCACTATATAAAGACTTGCAACTACAAACAAGTTAGAGAAGTTTGTTTTATAGTTGAAAACTAACATAGAACTGAAAAAGCATTTAAAAAAAGAGTTCTAATATAAGTGAAGATAGTACATTGAGAATAAGTTCCCTCTCAATTCTTGATTGTATGGTTCGATCAAAAATAGTTTTAATTTTAATCAATAAGTAGTAATCAATAATAATAATATCGATAACATCAATTTTAATTTTAATATTATTTACTTTATAATAATATTAATATATAAACAATCAATATAAATAATGTTTAAAAACAATAATAATATTATTGATTTCTTTTCCAACGAATTTTTTTCAAGGAAGTTTAAGGGATGCATCTCACTTTTCTAAATGACATCCTTGGTAAACTTGTCAACGTATACTAGAGTGTTTTACAGCGAGATTTAAATTGAGCACCCATCAACAAAGAATTAACCATTGAGGACCACTAATTGAGCTAACCCCTTAAGCGGTTAATAACATCAATAATAATTTTAACAAATCCAATGTAAAATAATCCTCATATAATCCTACTATTTACTTCTAATTCATGCTAAATATTTTAAAAGCAAACAATTAATCCAACTTACATGTATAAGTCATCACATGCCTTATTTTTTTCCTTCACTCTTTGATGATAGGTGAAGGTGTTCATTTTAAATGTCAATTTACAAACTTTAATACATGGTTACTCTAAAGCATTGATTCAATTTAATACATTTATGTGATCTTGACGCAAGGGTGGGATTCTTTGATGATAGGTGAAGGTGATCATTCTAAATGTCAATTTACAAACTTTAATACATGGTTACTCTAAAGTGTTGATTCCATTTAATACATTTATGTGATCTTGACGCAAGGGTGGGATCCTAGGCACCAATATGAGGTTAAGTGGAGACAAATATATGAAAAAAATTACACAGAAATATTTTTGAAATTTTGGGACTAGTGTGTTGTGTTTTTTATACTATTTGGAGTAAACTCTTTTGAACTAATATTTGAGAGTTGTTTTTTCTTGAATAAAATCTACTTTTGATAAAATGTTTTTTTCCCATTTTTGTGGAGTGTAGATAAAATTGTGCATTTTGGTTGCACAAATGCACACCTCCACCTTCACCCTCCAAACAACACACTTTCACCTTCATCCCCTAAAATGATGAATATTTTATATGTTCTATATTTATTTGTTGTTGCATTTTTATATATTTTGGTTGAATGAGCGAAAATGTACCCTAAGCATACCACTTCTTGTTAAGGAAAATACATACTCTTTAATTTTAGAAAAATACATACTCTTTAAATTTAGGCTACTAAAATATTTGTTGCAAATTACTTATTTCAATATTTGAAATAAGTAATTTCAAAAGGTCACACACCTATTGGGATCCTTTTACCTCATAACAAGTATAGGTCCCTAATTCCTAGTTTGCCATGAGAAATATGAGCACATAAGGTAGTCGGCTAAGTAAGAGAACACTTTGAAACAAGAATTGTCCATTGTTTAGAGTGTTATCAAATTAGTTTTAAAATGAGATTTACAAAATACTATTGAAACCACACAAGTGTATTTGTTTGTTAGATTTTTTTTTTTTTTTACTGCATTAAAAAAAATTCTAACTTTATAGTACTTTTTTCACAAGTTTTTTATATATTTATTTAAAAAAAAGTTGTATACAAGTAATAATTTTGCATCAAGTTGTTTTTATAACTTTAAATCTTTCTTATTTAAGTTGAATTATAATTAGTTTGGATTAATATTAAAAATACTACATTTACATAAATGTTTTTATAAGAAAATTATTAAATATAAATATTCTTACAAATAGACATGGACATTGTTCATTAAATCACAACTCGTCAATACTTTTACCTATTTTAATATTTTATTCGCTCAATTTATTTCATTTAAAAAAAAAATGACAATTACATTCAAATTCATAAATAAAAACACAAAGGGCATGTCATGGTTAAGCGTTTCCACCACATATCAAACCCTTATGGACTACTTTTATCAATATCAAATTTTCACATACAACAATCCCTCTTTCATTTTTCCCCATTGTCCACAATTTTAACCTTTTTTCAAAGAAAAGATCTTTATATTTGATATTTCTAAGTGGAAATTAGGGTATACATAGACTAATCCTATATGATATTTCTAAGTGGAAATTAGGGTATACATAGAATTAGCCTATACACTATAAAAAAGGAGGGAAAACCATAAGCCTCTCCTCACAGTCTAGTCACGACAGTCATCCGATATCATTAAAAACAAGATAAGATATAGGGTGTGGATAATCCTTTATATCACATAATCATCAATTGATAAAAAAAACAATTTTAAGATATTCTCTAGAATTTTAATAGTGTGTATCCATAGAACAAGTAGTAGTAGTTGCAATTTAAAAGATGAAATTTGTGGATTTTGAAATCATCACATTATGCTTGAATTCTTTTTGAAGGAGAGTTCCTTGCTACATTGCAAGGGCATCTTTTGACAGATTATTTTCTTGGGCATTTAATTCTTTGCAAATGTGGGTAAAGGAAGATATGGAAACTTTGCTCATAATAGGTGATAAAGCTATGTTTTTAATTCTTCATTTTCTATTGGCCCAATCTATGATCATTTTGGAGTCTCCCAAGACTTGGAGCTTTTCCAAGCCCCTGACTGTTGTAAAATTTAAAAGCATCCAAAGAACGAAGAATAAAACTCTTTTACAATTGGAACCATGATCAACACATAATTTTAAATGGAATTAATTACCGTAATTAAGTAAGATAAATGAATGCCCCTTCTCCATAGATACCTAGGGTTCCTTGGTTGGATCTGTCAAGGAAACTCTAAGCAATGCCTTGATTTATATGAATTCTTTTAATGACCCTCGAAGTTTTTCTTGATGGTAGTTTCCATTAATCTTGAAAATAAACCATTATCTTATGAGCTGCTAGACCAATAGGTGCAATTTTACCTTCAAAGATCATGTTGTTCCTGGTTAACCAAAGACCCTAGATCACATAGTAGGGCGAATATCTTATGATGTACAATGACCTATCTTCAAGCTAATTAAGAAGACAATCCACCATAATGTTTTTGGTTCATTTTTCATTAACATTAATACCAACTACTAATTGAAGAAACTTGGACCACAAAAAGATTGAATAAGGGTAGAGAATAAAGAGATGGTCAAACATCTCATTATTTCTCCTATAGAACACACAGTAGCTTGGACCATGCCAATTTATTTTTTGTCCATTGTCCATTGTTAAAATTTTATTTGCTAAGGAAAACTAGAGAAAGGTCCTAGTCTTTAATGGACTATCTAGTTTCCATATATTGTTCCATTACTTGAATTTTTCTCCTCTAGACCCTCCATTTTAGCCTCTTTTTGCAGTTAAAATACTAGTTGTATGGTTTTTTTCCCATGTTATTTCATCTTGTTGATCTGTGATTCTAATGGCACTACATTTTAATTGAGTGATGAAATGCCCTATTCAAGTGCTAGGTCCCCCTTTAGTCCAAGTTGGAATGCAATGTTTCATTCCCGGGTTCGAATAGGGCTTGTAGTATCTTGTAGCTTGTGGATCCCTAGGGAGTGCAACTTGGATAGAAGACGGAAATCAATATGAAGTTTCCATTGCTCCTAATCCAAGGGTCCTCCCAAATATCGATGTTTCCTCCATTTCCTATAACTGCCCAAGTTGTCAATTTTACTATGAAAGGGGCTTCTCTTATCTAGGCCTTCCAAACATTTGAAGAAGATTTTAATTATTTTTTCTTGGACCTTAAGGAAATCTCCACATAATTTCCCTTAAGATATTTACACTTCATTACCTTTCCCCATAAACCTTCATTAAAAAGAAATCTCTAGAGGCTTTTTGAAGCTAGTGCCCAACTGAAGAAGTGGATGTTATTTAAGCCTCATCCACCATCTACCTTTAGTTTTGCTAACTTTGTCCACTTTTCCAAGGGGATGCCTTTAGTATGTTTCTTTCCAATCCAAAGGAAACTAAAACATCTTTTTCTAATTTTTTCAAGAATGCCTTTTGGCATCTATGCAATGGACATCCTATAAATATGGATGCTTTCTAAAACATATTCGAATAAAACTAGTATGGCACCCTCAACAACCAACTAAGACAACAAATGGAGGTTCTTGCTTCAATATTATTTAGTAACCAAGTCCAATCATTGATTCAATAATTGTTAGGTTATAACACAAAAACAAGGTATTTAACTCCTTCACTAAACACCTCATGCTTATGGGGAAAACCTGAACTATCTGTCTATCCTCTTCTTCAACATTATATGTCAAGATAGAGGACTTGCACATATTTATTTCCATACCTGTTTCATTGCAGAAAATCTCGAGTATTTCCTTTAGATGGGCCATCTCTCTTAGCGAACCATGTGAAACTATTATTGAAAGATTGGTTGTCATTGATGTCGAAACTTGACGAAGTCCGGTAGCCCCAAATGTATGGTTATGGAACCTATATTTGATCAAGGAAAAAGGTCACGAAGGATAATGTGAATGCCACTAACTCACTCATGGATGGATAGTTCTCATCATTCCATTTCTGGTGATGGGTGGTACACCATGTGGTTCCTCATGGTTTAGAAGTTATAGCCTTGTGAAGTTAGAATCCCCAAAGAATGGTTAAGAAGCCCCTAGTTAGTTACAAGTCAATTAATGAAAGGGTAAAGTGGTTGTTATTGGGTATGTGTTATATTCTTTGCATGTGTGTGTGTGAGCGCGTCATATTTGATAACTGCGTCTGACGATCCCTCTAGTAGTGCTCTATGTGTCGTGTGCATCGGGCACTTTCCTAGGGGGGTCCCAGGGGGGTAGGTATGCCCCCTCCTGGTTACGCGCAATGCCCCATTTTTTTTTTTGGGCGGTTTTTGCTATTTTTAGCGGTTTTCTAAATTAATCCCTTATTAAGGGATTAGGGTTTTGGTATCTATGGAATACCTAAAAACATTGTATATATTCTATGGTGAATGGTGAAATTTGATATAATGAATATAAGAAAGGTTTTCCCGGTTGAGGGTTTCTGGTATAAAATCTCTGTGTATGAGCCATTGATTAAATTCTGTTTTGCTTAAGAATCTATATGCATTGCTTTACTTCACAGGTTTAAAACATACATGTGGTATCGGAGCTCGTTTTTGGCTTCAGAGGGACGCCTTTGTTGTTGAGGGTTTGGCTCGGTCTTGATAGATCAAGTTTATCTTGGGTCTGTGATAAACCTAGGTTTAGTGGGAGATTTTGCAGTGGTGATTTGAGTGCAGAAGGAGGAATGGAAACCTCTTCTAGAATCGAAATAGAGAAGTTCAACAATAAAAAATTTGAGCTATGGAAGTTGAAGATGGAGGACCTTCTTGTAGACAAAGAATAATGGATCGCTGTGGATCCTGGTACACAACCTACTGGTACACCGTCTACTAGCACAGAGGCTACTGATACACAACCTACTACTACTACACAAACTACCAGTACACCACCTACTGGTATGTCGAAGGAATATTGGGAGAAGTTGGACAGAAGAGCAAGAAGTACTATTCAACTCTGCCTAGAAGATTCAGTGTTGTTGGATGTCTCAGGAGAATCTACAACCAAGGAACTATAGGATAAGTTGGGGAATTTGTATCAATCAAAGTCCCTGGTAAACAAGCTGTTTCTTCAAAAGAAGCTGTATCATCTTAGGATGGAAGATGGAGATTCCATGACAGTGTAATGTTCCTGACTTGGCTAGTCTAGGAAACACTGCTAATGTGTGTGTAGGATCAAAGGTTTACAACATATAAATGATCATACAAATAATAAACGCGTCAAAGGATTGCAAATTTTGTATTATGATATCTCCGTGAATTACAAAATGGTCGAATGCGGCTCTATAACTGAAAATACTCGACTAGATCAACATACAAAGGATCTTAGCCGACATATAAAAAAGCAACTGCGGCTGAATAAAATAACAACACTCAGCTAGATCAAAAGACAAAAGGATCTTAGCCGAAATACAAATAAGCAACTAAAAGATAATACCCGAAATATGGGAGCACTGCAGAATCAATGAAGAATGATGGAAGACCT
>SNQJ01S0195350.1:0-17532 GCA_010110895.2 Picea sitchensis | reverse complement strand
ATTATGAAGCGAGCTATGCCAATTCCTTTGATTGTCTCCAACTTTTTTCTTCAATATCCTCACTAGGTTCTTATTGGTTGATTCTTCCACTCCATTCCCTTGTGGATAGTATTTTCCAGAGTATCAGATTATGATTCCTTTGTCCAGAGAAAACTCTGTTAATAGAGTGGAAGATAATTAAGTGGCATTGTCAAAGACAAGAATGGAAGGCATACCAAACCTTGTGATCAGTTGTTGTTCTATGAATTGAATTACCACCTTTTCATTCATGTGAGTCAGAGGGATGGCCTCTACCCATTTCGTAAAGTAGTTTGTAGCAGTCAGTATGTATCTATGTTGTTTTGAAGAACTCGGGGTAATATTCCCTATGACATATAATCCCCATTGCTTGAATGGTCTGGATATGGTCACTGGTTGGAGTGGGACAGCTGCTCTCTTTTCCCTGCCCACGCTAATTTGAAAAGTTTTACAGTTTCTAGCGTATGTATGAGCGTCTCTAAACAGAGTAGGCTAGTAATAGTCGGCTCTCAGTATTTTGTGAGCAGTGGTATTCCCTGCAATGTGTCTACCTTCAGGACCATCATGGAGCTCCCTCGGAACCTTATCTGCATCTTCACGTTCGAGACATCTCAAGAGTACCCCATCATAGTTTATGAGGAAAAGTACTGAATTTATGAGGCGATATTGTGTTGATTCCAGTATGAGAGATCTCATTTCCTTACGGTTTAGGTTTTCTAGAAAATTCCCATGATGCAAGAGGTAAATTAGTTTTCCATACCAAGACTCTTGCCCTGGGGGAACGTATAAAGCTTCACTACACCATAACGCCAATTCATTCTCCCACCTGGAGTCTTCATTTATTTGGTCTTGAGCTTCTGCGGCCAATTTACACAATCCTTGTCCCTTAACCAATTTAGCAGGTTTTATATCTAGATCAAATTCTTGGACAACTGCCACCCAATTTCCTCTTCTCTACCCCATCTCCTGTTGAGTGAATAGGGATTGGACCGCGGGGTGAGGCACAATAACTTTGGTGTGATTTTTTAGGATGTAAGATCTGAAATGTTTTACTGCTTTGTACACTGCATAAGCTTGTTTGTCTATAGCGGGGTAATTCAATTCGGCCCCTTGGACATTAGTGCTCATGAATGATATTGGTGCCTCATTGTTATCATCATCCTTCTGGGTTAAAACTGCAGCTAAGGATTGGTCGGAAGCGAAAGTATAGAGGAAAAAATATTTACTAAAGTCGGGACTTCGCAACACCGGAGCTTGAGATATGGTAGTCTTGATATTGTTGAAAGAAATGTTTTGCTCATCATCCCACTTAAAATCAGCATCCTTGAAAATCATTTTTTGTAAGAGTTTAATAGTTTCAGCGAAATTGGGCGTGAACTTCCTCACAAAATTAATTTTCCCAAAGAAGGATTGCATCGCATTTTGTTGTGGAGTAAGGGAAGTTGAGATATTTCCTTTATTCATTCTGGATCTATGTGAATTCCTGCTTGAGATATAATATGACCTAGTAATTTCCCTTCCTCGACACCAAAGATAGTTTTCTTAGGGTTTAAAGATATTCCATATTTCCTACACCTTTCAAAAATCTAGGTTAGATGTTGGATGTGGTATTTTATGTTCTTTGAATACACAGTCACATCATCCAAGTATACTACTACACATCTACTAATCAATCCCCGAAAAGCTACGTCCATGACCCTCTGGAAGGTTTATCCTACATTAATCAACCCAAAGGGCATGTGTTTATAAGAAAAAGTTCCCCACTTGGTTCGGAAGGTAGTTTTCAATCGGTCTTCTTTTGAAACTAGAACCTAGTTATAACCTGAAAAACCATCTAGAAGGGAGAAAATCTCAGAACCAGACACGGTCTGCAAGAGTTGTTCCATCGGTGGGACTGGGTAGTTATCCTTTTCTGATGCTCTGTTAAGATTTATGAAATCTACACACAAGCGAATTTCCCCATAATTTTTTCTGAAATGAACCAAATTTGCTACCCACGTAGAGTGTCTATCCTAAAAGATAATCTTAGCATCTGATAATTTCTTTAGCTCTTGATACATGAGGGGTTCCAAATATGGATGGTACTTCCTGATATTCTGTTGAAAGGGTTTTACTCCAAATTTTAATGGGATTGTGTGTTGAAAAATGTGAGTGTCATAAGTTTTCAATTCTCAGTAGGACCATGAAAAAACATCTTGATATTCTCTAAGAAGTTTAAGATAGGGTTTCCTTTCTTCTTTGGACACTGTTTTTCCTATATTTGTATTCTTACGGTTTTTCGAGGTTCCTGGATTTATCGTCTCGTAAACAGGGCACGAACTCCCTGTCTTTGTGTTTGTTGACCCTTTAAATCTTTCCCTTAGGTTGAAAAGGTTCTCCAAATTGGCTACCCCTTTCGGTATCGTGTGAAACCTTGGATTGTTACTAGATTGATCTATTTCGCCTCTTTGTTCGTGGAAATCGGTTCCGGCTAGTTTCTCTTGGAATACTTCATCATCAATAGCTAGGTCCTTAAAAATTTTGTGATTGGTTAGAAAATCTATAATCTGTTCATCTCCTTCAAAAACATTCCAATTAGAAATATTATTGGGTACTAATGGTTTGTAGAGTAGTTTCACGGTGAACCTCGAGGCTTCATAGTCTTCTAAAGGGGATAGCCTTGAGGCTGCAGTGGCCAGGGAATCAACAAGAGTATTATTTTTCATGGGAACCGCGGTAATATAAAAGGCCTCAAAATGTTCTATTACCCTATGCACTTCATGTTGATAATTCCTCGGGTGGGGTGAGTTTCAATGTATAGTATTCTTTACTTGCCTGACGATAATTTCAGAGTCCCCAAAAAAAATTTGTTCTTTAATGTTTAAGTCTATGGATTTCTCTAGTCCCTGCACCAAATCTTCATACTCAACAATATTATTAGTACATTCGAATTCTAGTCTGCAGGACAGGAAATTTCGCTTCCCCTTTGGGTCAATGAGAATACATCCTGCTCTTGACCCTTCTGTCAATTTAGACCCATCAAAGTATAGGGTCCAAACTTCTGAGCGAGATTTATCAGCTTCTTCATGCCTAGTTACTTCCTCCTCTTCACCTACCTTGTCTGTGATTTCCAACAGAGGTTATTGATAGAAGAGGATTTCTTCTGCTGCTACCAGTAGATTCACTTGAAAAACCATTTCGGAGTTTTGAGTGAGAGGAACATTAGATGAGAGAGGGGAGAAATTGTCGAAATCAGAATCGCAGGAGTAGTTTCCTAGCACAGGGAAATTTGTCGACGAGGGTTCGTTGAAGGCTTCTAAATCGGTGACAGTATGTTTGAGATACCTTTCCTTATTGATCCTAATCATGTTCACATGTCCCTTTAATGGAAACCAGAGGTGATCCCAGTCTGTGCTAAAATATCCATTCAATTTCTCAGACTATTCTCGACTAAGTAGCATTCCATAAGCTTCTGGTATATCTACTACAATGATGTCAATTACTTGAACAAATTTTGGGTGTGTAGCCATTCTGATCATGACATCCTTGAGTTCCCCAATAACTTTTACCTAAGTTTTGTCTAGTTGTATAACATGTTTATCACTTTTGAGCAAAACTGCATTTAATTTCTTATAGATAGATAATTGCATGACATTGGAGGATGCCTCTGAGTCGATTAGACAATTATGGATATTTTTGTTGAAGACTTCAAATGTTAAAAGGAAAGGTGGGACAAAAGGATTTCCTTTTTTATCTAGAGATCAAGCGTTCACATTTGGTTTATTATTTGGATCTGTGGGAGTTAGGACATCCCCTAGGTCAGTGCTTATTATAGGGGATTATATTGACTATAAGGCATGTAACAGAAAATCATTTTGCTGGGGAATTATACACATGTACATGACCGACACATTAACCTTCAAATTTTTTAAGTCTTCTACTATGTTGTAGTCTAGCTTGGTTGACTCTCGTGTATGGATTTTTATGGGATTTATTTTGGAGACAAAAGGTGATTTCGAGTGATCGGTTGTTTGTTTTCCCCTCAAATATTAGACAATGGAAAGGTCATTTGAGACCGGTTGACCCTTACTTTGTGTTTGCACAACCAAAACCTCAGCAGGTGGTTCTTGAACCTCAAATGCATCATCAGAAGGCATCAGCAAATCAGGATCCCACAACAACATGGTTGCTTCTTCCAACGTCTCAACTTCCTCCTGATTGACGATGTTTACCAATGAGCCGCTTGATTGTTCGGTAAGGGAAACTTCCTCTAGGAACCGATTGGACATTAAATTAATAGCATGCACCTATTAGGGAGAGTCTCTTTCAAAACGTTTCTCTTGATGATACGTACAGAAAGAGTTGGATGCTACATTACCTAGATTGATGTTTAAGTTGGTTAGGGGAGGTTCAATCGCTTTGAAAGGTGGGTTTCTCTTGAAAAGGGGTTTATAGGGCCTTTGACCTTGGTTTCCTTCCCTGACACTTCTCTTCATGTCTACGATTTCATTCGAGATTTTATTTATCATCCGTTGTAGGTATTCTATGTCTCTGCTTCCCTTTTCTAGACCTTGCTCTGTTTGTTTTCCCGGAGATCTAGTCAACAACAGTCCTCTCCTAGGCAAAGGTTGAACTTCCTTCTTAACTAGTGAGACATGGACCTCTTTGCATCCCTTCATTTGGAATTCAAACATTTTTGCTTCCTCAAAATTCTCAGCTAGGGTATGCTTGGCATCCCTTTTCACAAACATAGAAATAGAAGCAAGCAAAGCATTAGCATATACCTCAATTTGCAACTCCTAAGTAGGTTTAGCTTTGGGTTGGAATTTGTTCAGGATAGTGGTAAACCATTGATTGAAGTTTTTAACCTTCTCTTTTGAACTCATGGTGGTGGCGAAGAGTTCAGCCATCAAAGCTCTTATGGTGGTTTCTTCTGCAAATGTCTAAGAAATCTTTTTGAAACTTCGTCCAACCAGTTATGGACCTTACGGGCAAGTTAAAATACCAAGTCGAGGCTGAATTCTCAAAAGTGTAGGGAAATTCTCAAAAGTGTAGGGAAAAATTCTAGATACTACATCCCCATGTTGTACGTTCATCAGTCTTATCACTAGTATTCACTTTTTAATATGGTATTCAATAAATCCAAAGGTTTCAGGGTCAAACTTGGGAAGTAGTTTTTCTGGATGTCGAGGGAGGTTATGTACCCGTCCTGGGATCGCCGGAGCATATATGGCCAACCAAGGTTGGTTATTTGGAGGTGGATTTCCCCTCTCTTTGTTATTATCATTATTAACCTCCATGTCATCTGATTCTGAAACTGAGTGATCCGAGTTAAACCCTTTTTCGTTAGATGTGAAATCGTCTGGTTCAGAGTAGTTACTCGTTGGTGTTTCAGGGATTAGGTTAAGGGGTTGTTAGATCTCAGTGAGGCAAAAATCTATCAGGTCTTCTACTGTGTGAACAAAAACCTGGTCAGGGGTATCGACCAGTGGTATTCTTACTTATTTTCTACGAGGAAGTAACGGGGCTAAGGGAAACGATCCAATTTGTCGAGCATAATCTCTTGTGATTCTTATGAATTGGTTCAACTCCTCGTGAGGAAGATTGTAAGTTATTTTAGGGAATATGTTTTCTTCCTCGTGTTGGGGTAATTTACTCATTTCGTGAGTACTCTCTGTATGTGGGTTGTCTTGAGAATGACTAGCCATGCATGTGGGTTGTTTTGAATCTTTCGGCTATGCAAGATATTATCTCGGAAATTTTGTTAGCCATTCATTCATTCAAGCCCTCCTTCTAGCGCCAATTATGTTGAGGGGTCTTAGATCCCTTAAACTCAAAAGCATGAACCAAACCCGCCTTAGGGGCCCAATTAGACTCTGTAGCGTTTGATGGTGGAATGGTTCTCCAAATCTTTCGATCTAGCTAATTTATCGATGGGATTTACATGGTGATTAATAGAATATCTTCCTATGAAACTTCCTCCTTCAGTTTAAACGTTCTCTTTTTTGTCTTTTCTTTTATTAGATGAGTCTGATAAAATGATGTGTNCCAAATCTTTCGATCTAGCTAATTTATCGATGGGATTTACATGGTGATTAATAGAATATCTTC
Organism: Picea sitchensis; assembly: GCA_010110895.2. Lineage (NCBI taxonomy): Eukaryota > Viridiplantae > Streptophyta > Pinopsida > Pinales > Pinaceae > Picea > Picea sitchensis. The sequence continues at coordinate 11,424 of SNQJ01S0195350.1, read as the reverse complement.
CTATGAAACTTCCTCCTTCAGTTTAAACGTTCTCTTTTTTGTCTTTTCTTTTATTAGATGAGTCTGATAAAATGATGTGTGCTAGTATAAACCAACTGGTAGAAGGTATTATTAACTACTAAAGAAGGTTGAGCTTGGGATAACCCCTATGCTCAACCATGCAGACAAAGATTTTCACACCTATTACAAGCCTAGTTACTAATATGTTAACTTGTTGGTATTTAATCATTGACTGAGATACCATTATTGTAAGAAAAACATGCATGTAATAAAATGATAGCAAGAAAAATAGTTTCCTTAGATCTAACATTAATCACACATTAACACAACGATTTGCTTTCCATCATTGAGAACAAAAGAACTCCAAAAATATTGAAACATATAACTTATCAATAGATTCATAAATGCTTACTCGTTACAGCATCAATTATTGAAATAAAGTTGGAAGTAATTCCTCCTCAATCCAATCACATAATGCCTTTCATGAAAAATAGAATTTTGTCTCTAGTCCTAAATAGGACTTCTCAATTCAGGTTGTTCAGAAATAATTCTTTACAATTCCAAAAAGGAGGGTCTTTTCCCAAAACCATCGACCTTTGTTAAAAGGTCAATCCATTTATTTATAAAGAACCACTAACTAAAAATAGCTACTACAAGTTTAAGTTAAGTAAAACAAAATATCGCCACGTGGCGCTTGATCTCTTTTTTCTCTAAGAATCATCTCTTGGTTTTACTGGAGTGGATGAATCTTCTCATATTCTGACCACTTGACGAAGAGATCCTCACATGTGTTGGTATATGGGAACCTGTTTTGGTCCATCGGGGCTGAAATAATTTCCTTCACTTCTACTGCTCGTTCTCTATATTTCACTAATTTGGCACTCAATCATTGAAGAATTGCACGAGCCTTGATTGGATGCTCCATAAATTGGGGTATTCGACCCGGCGCCATGCTTGACACCTGTGTGATCTCCATTGTCCATGTTGAGTCTTGTTCTACATGTCACTTGACTACGTCATGCAGGTCGACAAGGTATTTGGGTGAGCCAAATTCTGGGAGGTCGATGCCTTTCATCTCCCAATTAATCTTTTCCCAGCCTTTTTCACACTCGGCCCACTTCTTCTGTATCTCCCACTAAAGTTCCTGGGAAATCTTTACCCATTATTCAGCTTTCTTTCCCAATCCAAGCGATGTTAATATCCCTTAGCACTCGAATACCGTGCTCTTCGGCGTCTCAACCCTTTTGCACTACATTGATGTAATCAATTATTTCTACCGCTTGGTATGATTTTTCATACCATCTTTCCATGTCCTTGCAGGTTTCCAGTGCCATAAGGGTATCTTCTTGGAAATCAGTTATGCCTGCAGTGAAAAGATGTCGTTCATCTGTGAACTTTGCATAGGCATCCTAGAACTCACTCAAAAACACCATGGCTTGCGTTGAGTCTTGACAGTATTTTGCCAAATGGCGCAGATGCTCCAACTCCTTTAGCGCAGCGGCCAACTCCTTTTCATCTCTCCTTGCTCAATCCAACGTGGCATCTGTGATATCCATCCCTATGTCGATGAGCTTAGACGTATTTTCATATTCTGTACTGAGAAGCTTCTCCTCCATGGTGATGAGAATTGAATTATCCAGAGTGATTCTTCTCTTCTTGGTGGTCCTCTTCATGATATCTTTCCTCTTTATGTCATAAGCGATCGCTTGTATATCAGCAACCTCATCAACATGCTCAGGGATTTTTTGTTCTCCCCAAGTTAGAGTGTTGCCCAGGCTCCCTATTGTGTGTATATGTTCTAGGATTGGCTCCCAGACTTATTTCATATTTTCTAATGGCTCGACCTCTTTTTTTTGTTCATCAGTTGGTGAGGTATCGGCCAAAATTGAATAACCAAGGATAGGTTCAATACTTACTTGGTAATCGGTTATCGAGGTGTCAATCTCTCGCTATTGAACTTCCTCTTTTTGAACACCCAATCCTAGCTCATCCCTCGAGCTATCTTTCGGGGTCTCCGACAGGTCGAGAAACTAAGTGTCTAAGACACTTTCAACCTCATGGTCGCTCTACGAAAGGTTTTGAACTGGAGCATCGAGACTTGGGAAAGATGCTTTCTCAGGTTCCTTCTCCTCTGTAATCAGTACCAGAGTTACCAGGGATACCTCTGAACTCTCCTCATCGTCATAGATGGTTATTAGATCAAACAGGGGGTTTGGTACACCTGTTTCACCAAGCATCCTTGAAACCTCAGGCTGGGTTGGAATGTTCCCCGGTGATTTAATCTATGGTGATGGAAATCTAGGGTTTTCCAGACCGGTGATTTCTTCAACTCTAAGCCAATTGGATCTCCTCTAATTGTGATTGTGTTGTCCGAGGGGATCCTCATCATTTATACGAGTTCATGATCGTTCTCTAACTGGTCAATGACTCTATGGGATCCTTCTAGTAACAGGAACCCCCTCATATGTGCCTTTGTGGTCTTTGTTGCTATGATTTCTTCTCTAACCCTCAGATCTTCTTAAGCCGACTACTCTATTGTATCAACCTGCTCATCCATGCTCATAGCTTTGAACCTAGTCATGTTCGGATTGGATTTCCTTTGTAATACCTCCTCCCAATCCTGAGCACATTCTATAAAAATATCATCTTCAAACTTGTCATGCACGTATGGCAAACAAGATGATACTTGTGAAGCGTTTTGGGGGACCATGCCTTTAGGGTCGTGCTTGAGAAACCAGCATGTCGGGAACCTAAATTCAAGCTGGCTCAAACCTTCTTGTTTGGCTTGAGCAATGTCTTTCACTATGTAAAACTCGACATGGAAGTCGTAGGGTATGAATGCTTATTTCTCGTCCTTAACTAGTGTGTTATTATAGCCCTGCAGGATCATCTGATAATAGATTTCTCCTACAATGAGCTGGTTTGGGACATGAGAAGGGAGAAAATGCGGTGCTCTGGTGGCCCCGAACACCCTAATATAAGTTGTGTGTTCGTCTAGATACCAGTGGCCTACCTTCGATATCATTTTCTTGGCTGCTACAGACAGCCTTGGGCATTCCTTTTTAAATAAAATGAAATAGACTCGGGCGATGAATTCATCACAAATAAGGCCATAGGATTTGTTGTACATGTTCTTCCATAATATGCTAAAGTAGACATGAACATGCAGTTCTGCAACGTGCCAGCTTAAATTCATAATGGCGAAGACATTTCTCGCGTAGATTACATCGAGTAGATATAAGGTCATGCGAAACGCGGGAGCTTCTCCTTCTTTCGGCATTTGAGCCTGCAATATATTGGTGCTCAATTGCTTGGAGATCATTGCTCCCCAGATGAAACTACTCCCCAAGATAGCCACAGTGTATGCTAGGGGCATCCATGCTTCTAAGAACTTGGAGCAGTCCTTTTCTCCATACAGTCGGCATATTAGAGCCATCAAATAGATGTATGTCTCCCTCGGGTTCGTTCTCCCATACCAGCCATTGCTCCGGTTTGTAAATTTATTTTCCTCCTTCCACCATGAGGCCATCAACTGGCTGGTGTCATGGAATTCATAGAAATTCACCATGAAGTCTGTGTTCAGCCGCTCCTCTGGGTCCCTGAGCTTGTAATACTTCTAAACTTCTGTAGGGAGAAAAAATCCTACACACCGGCCATTCTCATCGTTGATCAGGCATTTATGTGCATTTGTTTGATCAATTAACCAACTCAGGGTCTCGATGCATGGGAAAACTAGAGTTCGACAGGCTACCATGTGCAAGCACGATCGCTGAATGTTCAGGAAAACTTGGTCGTCTAGCACCCTTACATTCGGGTCGTTGTGTGGGATAACCCTTGTGTAATCCTCTCGAATGATTCTATTGAATAGATCTCCCACTGTGGGAGCATTATTTTGGATCCAGTGGTCGCTTTCATATCGTCGAAGACGGGGGGTTGAATGAATGTTTTATTCATCGAGGTTTTAATGATCGGCTCTACCCTGGGAGCATATTCCAACTGCCTTGCAGTACCAGGAGAAGAACCCTCACCAATTTATTCCTCTTTTAACTTAGGTGCCCTCGACGAGTGCCTAGTCATTGGCTTTCTTGGAGGCATTTTTCCCTGTAGCTAAAACATAGTTAGATACTGAATAAAAGATCAAATCTTGATATAAAAAAAATTACAACCTCTGAACTGATAAAGTTTAACACATACCTCTCTTGCTAGCTTAACCTGGTTTTGATGGTCTGAGAATCAATGCAGTCTTTAGATGCTCGCTTTGCTTCCTCGGATGCTCTGGAAATGGAATCTTGTGTGCAGAATAGAAGTGTTCAAAGATTTTTTCGTGATTTAAGCAGATATTCAACTTACCTTGTCGCAACACCTATTCAATTCGAGATATGAGGGTGGTTCTTTAAAATCTACCACCAGATATTCATTATATTTAAAATTAATTCCAATCATAGGTCGGCGGTGCGGGCGCAGGATATAACGTGGTGTATCGGAAATTTCAAATTCTCATTTTTCAATCAGTGCACGGGGTAGAAATGTAGATGGGGAGAAACATTAATTGTCCTATTCAATGACAGAATCTAATTGTATCTCATGCTGAAAACATCCCATCGTTTCACTAATCTAACTGGTGGATCGGAGGTCGGGGATACTCTTTAAACATTGTTCGTTGATATCTCCTGGAAAAAGCTTCGACGTCGAGCCATATTGTCATACAGAGATGGCATGGAAAAGTTGAGTCAGAAGTATGACTAGGACACAGGGAACCTTAAGATGACTCGGGATGAAACTAGACCGTACGAAATCCCTATGCGACAAAGACACGTGACGTCGAAACATCTTCATTTAATCATGTTATTCGGAATCGGGGACTTTTCCTTAGTTAATCGTTCTAACAACAGTTCCTACCTCGCCGACGCTGAAAAGTATCAAGGATCGGCGATCGATGATAAGCTTAACCAAGTGCTCCCAGATTAACTCTCTCGAAAATTGTCCGATGTCAAAAGTGCATTGGCGATCGGTGATGTCTCAATGCGGAAATTTTCAGTGATTTAACTCTTCGAGATTTCGTCGACCCCGAACCAACGCATTTGTCACCGGCTATCGGGGGTTTATCATGGCTCATGCCAACGTTTAGTCCTCTCGTTTTCCGTCAACGCTAATGGGAATCGATTGTCTCCTGAATTTGCATGGCGAATAACTAACACAAACTTACTCCACTTTTTACCGACGTCGATGGTGCATCAGCGATCGGCGATTATTATTACTATGTGGCCATTTTACCTGCTTGGATTTTGCCGACGTTGAACACAAGCGCGCTTGTCATAATGTTAGCTGCAGATTCTTAGTTAGAATGCCAAGTTCTTTTAGGCACAAGGTTTCATTTAACAAGTTCAAAAAAATACGATTTGATCCATAAGAGTCATGAAAATAAAATAAACCATCCCTCCATATTGAACTCAATTCAGACAGTAAACAAAAGAAAACAAGTGGTACCCAAAAGTGACAGAATTTCATAAAATCTTTTAGGGTTTGTTGAGCGCTCAATGACATGTTGAGTTTTAAATTTCATAGTATTTGATAAGACGAGAGATTTTATTTTTCATCGAGAAGGAAATGAATGATGCTTTGTTTAGTAGTACCCAATTTACCATAAAGCTTTTCATGGTTTGACAACTCATTAGTTCATGCAAGTTTATACATGCGAATTGTGGTAAAAATGAAAAAGGTGGAAATGGATGTGGCCCACCCAAGGAAGTTCCTCGATTTATGTGAGGCACCCCTTATCACATGATTAGGGAGCCTCTTAATGCCACTCTAATACATTGAGTTTGATCTGTGTAGTGGAAAAAAAATTAGGGTAGGCCATTCCCTTGGGTCTATTGTATAGTTAGGGAGAAAAGGGAACATTGGCATCACTGAACCGCTCCACCTATATAATAGAATGACAAGTTCCCCACACTTGGGTTGGCCATTTATGATGTTGAATGACCACCTAGACCTAATAATGATGACTAAGAACCTAAATTTGATGACCCTAAGCCCATTGTTAATGGATGGGGGCTAACCCGCAAGGACCATGACAATTTTTTACCCAATGTTGGGTTCCTCATATTTTGTTACAAGTTACTTTTGTGCCCCGGGGTTGAATGTAAAAGATATTTTTGGTTTAGACTTTACCCTTCATTTTCTTTTTCTTTTTCTTTTTAGTTAGTCTTCATGATGGTTATGTTTACTATCTATATTTTGTATAAATCTATGTGTACATTATTAGTTTACATTGATAATCAAAACATACATGTTATTAAAAAAATTATTTAAAGAATACTCCAAAATTATTACATTTTTATAATAAGGAAACATAAATTATGAATAAGCTCTTAGATTAAATTAAATAATTTCTTACATTTTAGGTGAATACTTTACTTATGATTAAGAAATAAAGGTGGCAAAGACTAATATGTTGCAAAAGTGAAAGAATTTGATATCGATTTAAATAATATTTTTTAATATAAAATTTATTAATTTTATTAAAGTGGAAAATGTAGGGTTTATGGAAAATTGTAGTTTAAATTTAAAGAGTGTAAATGTTATTAATGGGAAGTTTTTTTTAGAGTTATAAAAACCATATAAACATGGTAAGTGCAAGTAAAAGGTAGGGTAAGTTGATGAGAAGGATAGTATTGGTAGTTTAGAAAGTCTAAAAATGTCAAAATAAGAGGGCATGTTTTAAGCATGAAATCGAATGTGAAGGGGAATAAAGGTTTGACAAAATATTTGGAAACCCACAAAAGGGGAGGGTTACAAGGTGGAAAACACGAGGGTGCACATGAAATACAAAGAAAGGTAAAATAAGAAAAACCGGAACATTAGAAAATCAAAATATATATATATTAGAAATTGGGAAAATATATATATATATATTCAAACGTTAAATTAATACAAAGTCAATGCTCAATCGAATGTTATAGTCTCTCTGCTTTGGTAGGGATTCTCTGCTTTGGTAGGGATTAATAAAGCAAAATGAGGGGTTTAAAAGGAATTAAAAGGTAAGGTGAAGAAGTAACAAAGCAAAATAATGGGTTTAAAAGGAATTAAAAGGTAAGGTGAAGAAGTAACAAGGAAAAGAGGGGAAGTTATAAAGGAACGTAAATATTTGGGAAGGGGAGGGAGAAATCATTAAGGATTATGATGGATCATGAAGGAGGTTAAAATATGATTTTAGGTTTTATTAATTTTGTAAGCATATTTTCATGATGGATGTTGGTAGGTTGGTGTCTTAAACAAACATAATAATGTATGTTAATTTTTTTTTAATTTTTATAATTTTTAAATTAATTTAGTGGAATAGTGTTGTATATTAATATGGATTTTGGTTTGGTCAAAATAAGTGTGGTGTTTGATGTAATAACAATGTTTGATAATGGTAGTTTTAGTAATGCAATTTTGGTTTATGTTGATAATATGTTTTTTAAATCTAGGTTTAATAAATTGACTAGTTTGATTAATATAGGAGATATTACACGAACGTGAATTTTCACAAACACCTTGATGCTAACGGGGCTAATTGCATTCTCAATTGTTTTAAAATTATTTTGAAGAGTATTGTAGGGTTTGAAAATAGCTTTGATGTTCTCTTTTACTAAGGATTTTAGCAATTTTATTAGTAGTCCCTTGGATAAAGGGAAGGTAGGCATGGGTGATCATTGATTGGAAATTAGGGGGAGGGTGAGTTTTAGGGTGGCTAGTTTTGTGAAAGCTCTCCTAATTTGAGTGTTGGACTAGCCATTGTCTCAAAGAAATTTTTTGAGATGAGTTTTTCTTGTTCAAGGTGGTTCTTATCACGAATACCAAGATCTCAAGTGGTTGAGGTGTTTTGGACAATGACTTTTTGGGAGGGATAGTGTTGAGAGTTAGCGTGAAGATATTTGCCAATGTGCATTTTCTTGGTGGGAAAGGGATCCATCAATTTCTTTGGTGACAATGAATTCAATAAAAGGGATTATGGATATTCATAATGAGGGCTCTTGAGGGCACGCACGAACCAGACATGAAGGGACATTGGCTCATCTACTCCCTCTCAGCAGATGTGGAGGAAAACAATCATGAATTCTCAAGGTCTCAGAGATTCACAATATCTCATGATGATGAGGTCTCATCGATAGGAAAGGATGCTAGCTCCAGAGTAATTCAAGAGGTGGATTCAAAAATATTACAGTTTGGAGGGTTTATCGACCAATACCTCTTTAGTGAATTAATGCACGGTTGTTCCCCTATGAAAAAATTGAGCTCCACTATAGAGAGAAAAGGGACAAGAGGAATGGAACTCCACGGGTGGAATAGGAAATGTGTTAAGAGCAAGTCAGAGGAGACCAATCTAGTCCTGTGATATGGGTTCAAACTCCATGAAATGTAAGATATGGAAGATGTGACACTAGTGGGTAATTTTTCCAATAAGTGCACGTCGACAGGCACTCTAAAACGATGGATTGTCAAAAATTTCACATCTCTCTTAACCTATAAGCCCAAGAGACTTCTTTTGGCAAAGGGATGGATGGTTGGATTATGAACTTGGGAGAAAATGCAAATAATATCCTCCTTACACACCAGAGTTGGGGGTCTCAAGCCCTCTTTATTAAGAAATGGAGGGTTGGATTTCATGCAAAGTCTAAAAAATTAGAGAACATTCTAGTCTAGGTTCGACTACCGGGGTTGCCTCTAATTCTATGGTCTGAGAAAGTTTTTCAGGAGATAGGAAATGCTCTAAGATTTTTATACAAAGATAACAACTCCTTCCACGCCACAGGCTATTTGGGTATGGCACGAATTCTGGCAAGACTAAATGTTTCCAGAGGTTTGGTGGATTCTTTGACGATAAGGAGAGGAGATATAGTCCTTTGGAAAGAGTTGGATTATGAAGGAATACCATTCAAATGTGGGCAATTCCATTCCTATGTCCATTTAGCAATGGATTGTTCAAAGGTCTCCAAATGCAAGAAATGGGTTCGAAATGATACAAAGGATGACAAGGATCCTACAAACAACCCCAATGACACACCCCTTTGGAAAATCCTCCATTTTTTACTCATTCGGTTAGTCAATAGCAATAGGATCCCTCTAGAACCATTCACCAATTTCTTGAAGCTCTCAAGATTAACGATGAAGCCTCAAATTCAGGTAAGCAATTTCCTTCCCCTCCCACTATTTTTTTTCATTTTTTGGATGATTTGTACATTTAGTTTGGATCTTTAGGATCATTTCCCTCTATACCAAAGGAAGATAAAGGAAAGGACTTTCTCCCTAGTCTTTTGGGATTCTTGGGACCCCATCCATCTACCATCATCTTGTTAAATGATCTTAAACAATCTGATAATGTTTCCTTGCATTTGTTTGAGGAACCTTTTCCAATCCCTTCTTCCCTATTGTCTGCTCAAGATGACCCCTTACATATTGTGGGGCTAAAATATAACATGCACTCAAATACCAAGGGACGTCACTCTCTTTTGCAAGGCTCCTTTGAAGACACTGAGTTCAAGCTCACCCAATGCAGAAGGAAATCTCTCCTATCCTTAGCTCAAAAACAAGTTAACTCACAAGTAAGAACTCGGAAACAACATTCTCTTATCAGGGCCCCTAGAGAAAAAACCCTAGATAGGGATCCCTCATGATCATTCTCTCCCTGAATTACAGAGGGATGGCCAATCCCTCCAAAAAAATGGTCATCAAAATATTTGTGGACACCCATAACCCATCAATCATGTTCATTCAATAAATAATGCTAGACGGAGACATAGCTATAAAAACCCTTTCCTTTTATTTATAGGGTTGGGATTTTATGGCCACATATGCCCATCATAGGATGGCAGAAGAGTCCAATGAATTTGACAAACTTCTGGGCCATCAAGGTTGGTGTAACACACCCAACCCCTGACTGACTTTCCTAGAGATGGGGCATCAAAATTTTGTTCTCCTCAAGGGATCAAATCCTTCATTCGGGGTTTCTACCACACTCTGTGCATCTAGAGTTTTCTAACCATGGTCCCCATGCTCAAACCCGAGCTCAAAACCGGTGGATATACCTTTCTGATGTTCTTCGGGTGATCATTGGTTAAGGGCCACGTGGTGCCCACATGGATCCACCTCACCAGTGTTATTCCCAAGTTCCTTCCTCCATGGTGGAAGACCGTCCACCACTTGATCCCATGGCAGGACTTACTCTCTTTCTCATATATTAGTTGTGGAGGAATTCAGCGCTTCGACGCTCCGACGCTTCATGCCTCTTTACTATCTATGCACGAGACCACCTGGAGTTCTAAACTTCTGAAGGCTCGTAAGCCCACCACGTGGCTCCAGCCTCCAAGTCGTTCACTCTCTCTATCATACTACATCCCAGACCCTCTGGAGTCCCAAAGTCCCGAACTCCTAGAGTCCCAATCACTTCACCAACCACGTTGGCTAGGCGAACACATATCAGAAACTGACACAGAGGATGGGTCAGGGTGACACGTGTTACATTCTAATGGGATTATAGGGTACGGGATACACATGAATCTGGCTAACACGTGGCACGTCGATCTAGGGTCCACGTCACCCTGGGTGGCGCCACTACACCTCATCACTCCGGACTGACAGGCTTCTACATCCCTTAGATCTCACAGTCGATATTTGGTCACGTAGACTTATAGATATACAGCTCTGGTTACCTCGGGGATTCGGCGTTCAGTAGTGTTGCTATGAAAAATCCTCTTACCTCCCGAAGTTCCCAATATATAAATTAAAGAGGCTAGTGCCACGCATCCCCGATATATCGATGATGGGGAAAGGATCTGAAGGATCCCACGATCTACGGTTCTGGGTCCTTGACAGCTCTGGCCTTCGGGGTTTCAGATTCTGGTTTAGTTAGCGAGATAGGTTCACCCAACCACCTGGGGAACCTCCTATCGTCGGTCAATATTATGGGAAACTGAGTCTCTCGGTTACCTTCGTCCCATATAACGCTGGTAAGGTTGGTCATCCTCTGAATTCCTAGACTTTCGGAGCTCTGAAGCCAAGGGGACATAAATTCCTTAGGATTAGCCCAAGGTTCCTAGGTATTGGTCATATGGGTCCTTTCGAACGGATCTCGTCTGCTCGTCTTCCAAACGAAGGGACCTCCCCTTTTTAAGGTTTCCACTTCACTATCCTTCCTGAGCTTTTACCATGAAATGGTTAAGGACTTCGGTCTGGAATTTTGGTCGCACGACAAGGGGTATGGAAGAGGCATCCTCTTCGGACAGACAGGTTCAGGTCATCACAATATCCCCTATCTCGGTCGTCTTACAAGCTCATTTCCCAGGAAGCCTTAGGAGCTAAGTTGGGCATATAGACTATTGGTCGAAAGTGTAAGTTTACAAGGAGAAGGAGGCATGTACATACCATAAACATTCCACATAG
>SNQJ01S0195349.1:0-10125 GCA_010110895.2 Picea sitchensis | reverse complement strand
AATAGTTCTCCCTTGCACCACCCTGGTTTTTCTGGCTACAACCAGATGGAAGCTACAACTCCCTGTGTTCAAGCACCTACTTGAAACTCTGAGGACAACAGTCCTCCCTAGCACCTCCCTAGCACCCTGAACTATAAATCTTTGCTTACTGAAATTTATTACAGTGATACAATGTTTATCAATGGCTTACCAGTCACTTCATTGTTCTGCTACACTGCTATGCTCTGCGTGCATCAATGTCCTCCTGCTCACCTTCTTGCGCTTTCTATTCTCCTGTGTTTTATTCTTTGTGCACCATCTCACTTCTATGCGCTATGCCTCTGCATTCTCTTCATTGTGTCACTGTTATGCCCTACATGTTGCTCACTCCATCTCTTCCCCACAACTGCATAGCTCCTCAGTTGAAAAATCACTTAACTTCTCTGTTTCTGCATCTTTTTCTCACGTCGAGTCCTCTACCTGATCATCATGGCAACTCTTCATCTTCTTAGGTGGTTCTACTCCGTGTGTTCATCATCAGTGGACGTTATGCTGAGACTCCTTAGCTTCTCTAGCTTTCGAAACTCTTCGTCTTCTCTGTAAGTTACAGCCAATCAATTATGGCTTCTTTGGCTTCTAAGCCCCTTCCTTCACGTGACCACTAGCGGTGACCATACACCTAGGCTTAACGAGCGCTTATCAATTCAACGACCACGATTCATTCTCCTGAAATGGACGACTCTCGTAACTTCGACACTTTTCCCTTCAGGTCTTCGTGACTTCCAACCTTTCAAATCTCCTGAATCAGAATTCCCGAATAGATCGGACAATTTACATTCATTTCGCGGAATCGAGTCAATCATCAGATTTGATTCTTGCAAGGCTTAATCTGACAGCCAGGACTTAATCAACCATTGAGATGGATGGCCACCTTTTACTCCGGGTCTTTGGCTATTACAATTTTGCTATCCTTCCATTGTATCTTGATCAATGGTTGAGAGTGCACCCAACATCAAATCAATGATCAAGATCTCCTTCGGGTCTCCGGACTTCGGAGATTTCAACTTTCAACTAGAAATCCTTGAAGTGAGATTTCTCCGAAATCTCAGATCAGCTGACACGTACTTCCCTTGACGATCAACAGTCGAGATTTGTCTTTGGCAATTTTCGCATTCTCGCCATCCACAAACTTTCGAAGTTGTGGATCCACTGACGCGTGTCCCTTTCGGATCAATGGTCGAGATCTCCTTCGGGTGTCCGGACTTCGGAGATTTCAAATCTCAAACGCCTTCTTTCCTCCAGAGTGATGTCACTTACTTACGTCACTTGATGACGTGTCATGAGCCTAGTAGCTGCCATGTGTCACTCAGATTTATGATTTGCACGTACCTGAAATGCCAAATCAATCTTGACACATGTCATTGTCTGAATGTGCCACGTGTCCTTGCTGACGTAGTCTTGCTGACGTGGATCCTCATGTGGCACATGTTCTTCTCTTGGATCTAACGGTTGTCCTAACTCTCGGTGTATCTTAGATTGACGACTGAGAGTGACTTCGGACCTTCGTCCTTCGGGACTTTGGAACTTTTGACATTTCTTGGTGGTGAAACTCCTGAAGAAATTCTTCTGGAGTGACGTAAATTGATTACGTCACTTGTTGACATGGCACAAGCCAATTTCCTCTTGATGCTTGTCATCCTCTGATTATGCCATGTGTTATTTGCTGACATGGTCTGCCGATGTGGTCTGTTGCGTGTCCAACAACCCTGATCCAACGGTCCTCGTTTGTCCTCCAAATCCGACGGTCCTCATTCATTTCGGATTTTCGAGCTTCGGGTATTTCACATCTCAAACCTTCTGAAGCATAACCTCCTCGCAACTTTCAACCCGAACTAAATGTTGTTCGTCGATTATAATCTTAGATCGACAACGTGATCTGTCTGCATTGCGGTTTTGCTAGCTTATCCTGTCCTTCCACTCGAAAGTGATCCGACAGTTGACGAGAATTCGCATAATCAAATCCTCAATCGTTTTGCCCCACTTATCATGTCCTTCCACTCAAGAGTGATCCAACGGTTGTGAAGATTCTTGAAGCAAATCCACGATCAAGAATGATTGCGCAACAACAATCTGTGAGTGTTTTAACTCGTCACCCAACTCCGCAATTGGAAGTTGTGCGCGGTTGGTAAGTTAACCACAGTCATTGATCTTCGAAGCTATAATATCGGATGGTCCTGACTAATTGCGGGATTGGAACAAGCGCGATGTTTAATTCTCCTTTCAATCTCCGCAATTCTTCCCTGTCATAGATTTGGCGATTGCGCATCCGACAGTCACGATTTAATCTGACTTAAAATCATTGTTTGTTGGATCAAACGCAGTCGTAGATCTTTGAAGCTACGAGATCTGACGATCTAGACGGATTGCGGGATTGTAACTGGCGACTAGTTTAATTCAGCTTTCGATCCCTGCAATTCATCCCTGCCGTTGATCTGGCTTGCAGATCTGACGATCTTGATTTGATCTGAATTTTATCGCACCATCTCTTCTGATCTTTTGATCTTCATTTGTCAACTCTCCCGAGCTTTAATCTCCATTCGCTTATGTACTGCACTATCCTTTCTGAGTTGTGATCTCTACATATTGTTCGCTCCTCCTCCTGAGCTTACGCTTCCTTCTTCTCTGCCTTCTGTTCTTGCCATCAATGACAAGCACACTCTTTCCTGCAAAACATGTCAACAAGTCGGTGCTCTCTTAGCACTTGCAACACGATCCTCGGATGATGTTCATGCTCTTCCTCCGACTTGGAATACACCAGGATATCATCCAAAAATACTATGACAAACTTGTCTATGTATTATTTGAATACACCATTCATTAGGCACATGAAAACAATGGGTGCATTTGATAACCCAAATGGCATCACTATGAATTCATAATGACCATACCTTGTTCTGAAGGCGGTCTTGTTGATGTCTTCATCCTTTATCCTTACTTGGTGGTACCCTGACCTGAGATCTATTTTTGAAAATATCTTGGCATCCTTCAACTGATTAAAGATATCATCGATCCTTGGCAAATGATACTTGTTCTTAATAGTCACTTTGTTCAACTGTCTGAAATCGATGCACAATCTCAATGTCCCATCTTTCTTCTTCACAAACAGGACCGAGGCACCCCAAGGTGACACACTTGGGTGTATATAACCCTTCTTCAGAAGTTCTTCAAGCTGCAATTGCAGTTCTTTTAGCTCTGGTGTACTCATTCTGTAAGGAGTTTTTTAGCGACTCCAGGCATCAGGTTTATAGAGAAAACAATATCTCTCTTTGGGGGTAGTCCGGGTACCTCCTGGAATACATCTTCAAAATATTTTAATANACTTCATCCTTAGGTGCTTCTTCCATATGAGCTGCAAATATTTGGCAACCCTTCCTATAACACTTCTTCAGCTGCATTGCTGAGATTTCTCTGACAGTAACTGCCCTTGGGATTCCCTGCACTTTCCTTGGGTTTCCTTCCTCATCCAAGCAAGTAAATGCCTTGTTATGATAGTCTAAGATGGCATGGTGTTGGTCCAACCAATCCATCCCAATTAGACGGTCATAGGAACCTAAAGATAAGATGTTCAATTCAGCCCTTGTGCTCAGTCCATTCATGTCCACTGGACAAGACTTAACCAACTCAACAACCTTTCTCTTGGCTCCTGTAGCCAACTATACTAACCAAGATTTCCCATGCTTGCTTCTTGGCAAATGAAAACTTTCCACCATTCTAGGATCTATATAACTATGACTAGCTCCTGAATCAATTAAAATAATAATGGTTTGGTTGTTGATCATACCTTCCACTTCAATCATATGTGATTAATATTCTGCTTG
Source organism: Picea sitchensis (assembly GCA_010110895.2). Taxonomy (NCBI): domain Eukaryota; kingdom Viridiplantae; phylum Streptophyta; class Pinopsida; order Pinales; family Pinaceae; genus Picea; species Picea sitchensis. The sequence continues at coordinate 6,268 of SNQJ01S0195349.1, read as the reverse complement.
CTTGTTGTCCAGGGCTGCGTAGATCCTTGGTACACTTCTGCCCATGTCATCCACTATTTCTGCCTGTTGAACATTGTGGACAACTCTCACTTTGTCATTTTTGTGGGGGCAATCTCTTTACATATAATTTCCTTTACAACCCCAACATTCCATAGGTGGTTGTCTTGGCATTTGCCCACCTACTTCAGCCTTCCTGGGATCTCTAAAAGATGGTTGTCCTTGAGGAATGTTTCTGAAAAAGGATGGCTTAGTTCCCTTCTTCCTCTGATCCAACTTGAATTTTGTCTTGTCTTCCCAGGTCGTCCGGAGAGTGGGCTTTTCTCTTTGTTGCTCATATAAGCATTTTTCTCTCCTTATAGTTTCTTCCATAGTTTTAGGATCATCATACTGGATCTTGTCACTGATGGAAGGTGGCAATCCACTCAGATACCTTTGAATTTTAATAGTCTCATATTTGATGAAAGGGACATACTTCAACAATTCCAAAAACCTTCGTTCATATTCATCAATGGTCATGCTACCCAACTTGAGTTCAAAGAACTCTTTCATCTTTCTGTCATAGTATCTCTTAGTCAAGTATTTATTTTCGAAATAATTCTTGAATTCCTTCCAAGTAACATTTTTCTCTTTAATGTGCTGCACCTGCACAAGTTGATCCCACCACATGGATGCCTTTCCTTTCAGTTGATACATTGCAATTCTTCCTTCTGCATGAGAGGAATAATTCTGCAGTCGAAAATATTTCCTCATGCCAAGCAACCATGTCTTAACATCTTCCTCCTTCTTGTGCTCTCCATCAAACGTAGGAGGTTTAATCTTGTTCATTTCACCCTTCAGTTCATCCACTCTAGATCTCTTATGCTTTCTGGTAGGAGATGGGCTTGAACAACTGTGTGCCCGCCTCTTAGAGTGCCCTTGGGAGTGATGATGGTGTTGCCAACACTCCTTGATTTCCTCTTTTCATCAGGAGACCCATGACTTCTTGATTTACTGGAGTCACTCTCCTTATACAATTTCTTTTCTATCCTTTCCAGGCTTTGTATCAACTTTATGTTGAATTCTCCCTGTTGTTCCTTGGATTTCATGAGTTTTTTGTTATCTGCTCGGTGAGTCTGGACATATTTCTACAATCTTTCAATGATCTTCATCACGTTTCCCTCCTTATCTATCTCTTCTCCATGCCCATTGGAGTTCGATCCTTCAACTCCCAAATGGACATCCATTCCTCTAGCTTCATTCTCTAAACTAGAAGCATTCTGTGCCTCCTCCATTTCTCTGCACTAAGTGACAATTCGATTCGGTTCTGATAATCGTTAACTCTGCAAACACAATGTGCAATCAACCGAAATTTTTCAGGCCATCAATCCTTAACGAATTCCACAGTATTCATAAACCAATCTGATTCAAGGAAACTTTCAGATTTCATTCTGCAGTTCTCGAGCAATCAAGAATCCCCGCAGATCTTTTCTTTCTGAGCTCTGCTCTGTTCTACAATAATTTTCGAGCACTAGCCCCCAACCCATGCAACCACAGACTGTGGCCAAGTGCTAGGTCGATAGGCGCTTATTCGGGACTTCAGGCCTCCGACTTCAGAAGTTTTCAAAGCACATCACAACAAATCTCTCTGAATTCCAGATTGACGAACTCACGAAGTAGGGTGGATCAACAATCCACAACTACCCAGCATCCAACGACTGACAACCACTGTGGAACTTTATGCATTTGAGCTCCGGGACTTCAGAGCTTCGGAGCTTCGGGACTTCAGAGGATTTCACATCCGCACACCCCCAACACCCCAAACCGTTAATCTCTGAACACTTCCATGTCACCTTTGGTGATGTCATTATGTCTCGTCACCTCGGCGTTATGAAACTTTTGAAAGTTTTTTTTTTTCCTTTCGTTCCACTCGGACCCACGGTTTTCGTACTTGAACTAAGACACCGAATAGTCACATCACTTAACGCCTTTCAAATTGCGGGGGCATGCATCCGCGGTTTGGAGTAACCCGCCTTTCGCCCCACAATTCTTCTGATGCTGACACGTAACCCCATGGTGAAACTGTGGTTTGGATTGCGGAACCGCCTTAGGGAATTAACTCACGTGCAACTTGGGTCCCCGCAATGCCTCCTCGTCTTCGATCTTGATGTATCGTGATCAACGCCAGTGTGGGCTCGCCGACCTCTAACTATGTTATGCAACCTCAGGGCCCACATAGTATAGCTGTCAACATTCCGGCTGGGGGCATGTGGCAAGTATAGGAGAGGTCCAAGTCACCTCTAGGTGACGTCATCATGACTCACCACTTTGGCTCTTCGGGGCTTCGGAGCTTTGGGCTTCGGGAGTTCTCACCTCAGCACACACTAATTCTCTAAACGCTGAAATCCCGAACAAGCCAATCTGCTGACATGGGTCCCTTTTGACTGACAGTCTGGATTGCTCCGGACTTCAGAGCTTCGTGAGTTCTCTATCCTTCATACCACACCATAACTTCCACCCTTGGCTTGATCCAACAGTTCTGGTCCAACTTCAGCCTAATCCAACGGTCGAGCTCTTCCCCTCAAATCTAAGGCGTAGATCCAGTCCGGGGACTTCGGGCTTCGGGAGTTTCAACCTCTCCACACTCATTTTCTCCCGAAGTGATTTCACCCGAAGTCCACGGATTTCTGCCACCTATCCTCTCTCTTAGATCGATGACACATACAGACTCCGTTACTCCATGGATTTCCAAATGAATTCACGGCTAACTGCCTCGCAACTTTTCCAGATCTGACGGTCGAGAATTGTCCTCCTTCTCCTGAACAGATTCCAACGACCCACATTACTCTATGGCCCAATACCACGTCTGTCGTGGTTTTATGATACTACTACACCTCCTGAGCTTCGTCTCTTGAACCCCTTTCTCCTTAGAGGGTTGCTTTGACACTTAGTAGTCGACTTTCGGATCTGTGCACTCCTTACAACAGATCTTCACGTCCCTTCATGAGAAAACTCAAGCTATTTTTCTCGATATTTTTGAGTCAAAGACTCTGTCGACGCACTCCTTGCACCCAGGGACGCTCTGAACCTCGAATTTTGTCCCTTTCGACAACAATTCACTCTTAAATATTTGTCTCGTTAACCACTAACATGGCCCATCCAGGCTCAGTGTCGAAACCATGGCTCTGATACCAATTTGTAACGTCCCAAACCACCAACAGGTCGGGCAACGCCACTACTCGTACACTTCACTTTGCTCTGATACCAATTTGTAACATCCCCAACCACCAACAGGTCGGGCAACGCCACTACTAGTACACTTCACTTAGCTCTGATACCAATTTGTAATGTCCCCAGCCACCAACAGGTCGGGCAATGTCACAGAGGAACACACACATATATAACATGCATTTCTAATGAATTTAAAACAAATAACACAGAATTACTGCTACCATACAGACTCAAATGGAATTGACAGTAATTCCTACATGCAACGAAACACATGATAACATTTCAAGAATCACAGACATGCATAACATACATAATTAAGCACGAAAATGATACTTATCTTTTAACTGGAGAAAAAAACCACCAACTACATGCAAACCTTCCACGAACCTCCCAGCCTTAGACGAACCTCCCGAGCTGGGACTAAACTCCACCGTGCAAGGGATTCCTAGGCTAGGCAAGGTCAATAGGAAAGTCACACAGTTTAAGAGGAAGTATTTTCTCCCAGGAGCCACTTACACCCACTGCTCATAGACTCTCATTCCCCACATGCCTGTCCCACCCCAGGAGTATACACCTTCACTGTCACACAGTCCATCGGCTGCTCCACCTCCCTTACCTTGGGCTTCAACAATAGGTCGGACTGGAATTATCAGAGCTCTGTAGCAACTACGAGACTCCCTCCAAGAGAACTCACTTCCTCAGCACACTCTCTCACCTGGAGAGAGTTGCTCACAGGCTTGACAACCTGCTTCTTCAATCCACAACAACCTCTCTCACCTGGAAAGAGAGTTTCTCACAGGCCTGACAACCTGCCTCTTCAACTGCGGGCTTGACAACCCGCCTCTCAAACCACAATAGCTAAGTCGGGTAAGGAAAGAGACGACTCAGTAAATTACAGAGGTGCACAATGGCCACGGGTTCAGCAATGGAAAAAATGGCTAGCTGCATGCTTGCTCAGTGCGTGAGTGAACTCGTGAGGAGAGATGGGGCAGACTCATCTAGCATAGCCAAGGTGGTGAGAGTGTGAGAGCCCCCCCAAAAAACTGTTTGTGTGTGAACCTCCCTGCGTGAGTGAGTGAGTGAGTGAGTCCCTCCCAACAACAAGAATTCTCCCCTTAAGTCTGCATGTGCCAGAGTCGACACCTGTCGCTCATGAAGCACATTCCTTTCCCTTGGAAGTCACATGTCCTCCCTAAGGAACTTAGGATAAAAACATATCCTTTTAAACAACTTTTGGAACAATAATAAATTATTATTCTCTTGGACTTAAGCCCTTAGGCTTAGCCCCTCTTTCCAACCTCTCAGCCCCCTCGCCCTTACCCAGTGTAGTGGAGCTTAGTCCCCCATTCTCTTTTATCGTGGTCGGTCTACACACAACGATGCTTTTATATTAATAGTATGAATATTTACATGTACAAAACATGCTCCTGGCCTTTAACACCTAGGCTCTCTGACCTACTAACACATAAGCCTACCAGCTTATAATTGCTCGGCTCACCAGCGTACAAAACATGTTTACAATTCATAATACAACTGGGGCTCGTCCTAGGGATATTACACTAGCTAAGAGAACGTGTTGATGTTTTGGTAGCTATGGGAGGTATTAACCTCCGTGGATAAACCTTTGACTAAAATAGAATATTCCGGAAGCAAGAGAAAACTTAAACATATGTGTGAAAACCCTGAAAGACAAGTTGACTTAGCAGAATAAGTAATATTGAGGTATTATATGCAGAAAAGGACAGGTCGACCATGCTTGAAGAGACACCTGTTCACCTGGCTAGATTAGTATAAATAGAAGGCGCTTTAGCTGATTTGGAAAAACACACACTCACTCAGTTGGTGCACATATCTTAGAAGTGTAGTAGCAACAAAAGTAGTGCGCAAGTCTAAAAGAGGAGAAACAATTGTTGCAGTGGTGCAACACACTCTTGTTCAACCTTTTTGGTACTCTTACATGTGCGCTACCTTGAAGAAGGTGCGATCTCTTGGTTTTTCTGTTGGTTATAGTGTGGCTTCCCAAAATCATTCTATCTAGCAAAGGTTAAGGTGCTCGTGGGTGGCTTTGTGCCTATGGTTGGGTGATAATGGTGTTGCATCATCTATGGTAAACGAGCACAATATTCTAACACAATCAACTACGACTTTGTAGTGGAAACCATCATCTCAGAGAATGGTGCCAGAATCCACACAAGAGTTGGAAAACAAATACAATGCATCGTTGAAGGAGAAATATAAAAGCATATTCAAATCTGCTAACACCATTGAGAATTCACATTACTAGGTTCCTAGTGCAGCTAAAATGAGACGCAATGAGAAAATTGAATGCAATTGCATCCCCTGCGAACTCGAAGTGACGAAATTGAAAGTCGAGAATCAACAACATTAAATTGAAGAACTCATAGCAACCCAAACACAACTCAGACAACTTGTACAAACCAATGAGGAGCGACACAACCAAAAACATATAATTATCCTTAGGAGACTCAATAGGCAGACCCAACAAATTCACATATTGGAAAGGGAGAGGAAAGGACGTCAAAATGCCATCGAGACTCATCGGGCTACTGTTCCATTAGTTGGTTCCCAGGCGTCATGTGAAGTGGAGCAGCCCGACCATCAGTAGTCTGCAATAGTACTCCAACATGCAATTCCAAACCAAGTGGATATATAACTGAAATTAAACTAGTCGGGTTCCTTAACTATTTCTATTTTTGGCTTTCATAAGTTTAGAATTTCTCTGTTGATCATGCTTTTTAGAGCAATGTTTGAGATTACGAGGAATCTATCTCCTCCCTTTTTTGGACAAGATCACTAAAACAACTCTTATGTACTCAATGACTGGTTTTAGCTCTGCTACAACCTCCTTTTAATACAAACTTTTAACCATTTTTGTTATAAATAATGATAATTACAATTAAACAATGTGATTTATCTATACAACATGAAAGGAATGAATCACAATAAATAACCACAACTTTAAAAACAAATTAATACTTAATATAAATTATAAATCATATAACTAAATGTATTATGTATATATAACTAATACACTCAATTA
>SNQJ01S0195348.1:0-17532 GCA_010110895.2 Picea sitchensis | reverse complement strand
CCCCATTACCTTCATTAGAGCATGAACCATCAAAGTGCATGTGCCACATATCATCATCTAAATCGATTTGTTCCAAAGGAATATTATCCTCCTCAACAAATATGGAATACACTCCTAGGTCCTCTTTGATATAGTTTACACTATATTGTGGAACACTCTCTATGTAGGGTGAAATCCTCCCCTCTCTAAGGATTATAATGTTCATACCATGCCGAGGCACGAATAAATGTGTCTCGTCGAGTGAGAGCTACCCACCTGTTAAGGATTTCCAATCTATCCCTAAGATAATCGAGTAATTGCTTACAGGAGTATTAATTACTTGAATGCTGAGGATTGTCCTTATTTTAGGATGAGCGCATAAAACCAATGTCGCATCCCTAATATTGCCTATGGTTGTTTGTTATAGACTATTATAGGAGAGCATGCTTCTGGCGTTTTCATTTGTACAAGACAAGCCTAGCTCTTCCATAATAATCTTTGACATCACACTTGGGCCCGAACCGCCATCAATGAGGTAACAATGGGCAATCTTATCCATAATATTTACATAAATATAAAAAGGGGCATTTTTTACATGATATCTAAAGTTATTTACACCTACTTTATTTATAGAAGAATCCTCTTCGTTTACCTCTTCAGAAATATTGGCTACAACGAAAGCTTTTCCTTCCATGAATTGTTTCAGATGCATCTATTGTTCAGGGATGGAAACCATGTCTAGAAGGGTTGCATCTGCTTTGATTTTGGCCAATTGATTCAAGATATTGTATTTGGAAGAGGGGAGAGGGGGAGTAATTCCTTGACTCTCAGGAACTTTAGGAACCTGGACTGTAGCAACGGGTGAGGATGAGCTCAAGATAGAAGAATTGCATGGAGGATCAAATTTTCCCTTGGGAGCATAGGATTTGTTCCTAGTATTGATAACCATGACAAATTCGGGCTCTGCAAAATCTAGGACAATGATGGTAGATTTTGGTATCTTACCAAAGATATTATCTCTGGCACTCTTCTTTACCTCACATGTGGTTTCCTCGTGGTGTTCCTCGCAGAAGTTACACCAACTTTGAGGGAAGATAACTTTCAATTGAAAATTATTTTCAACCGTACTTCTAAAACGGGGTGCAAAAGAGGATGGAACTCCAGGGGTGAGAGGGGATACAATTCTTTTCCACTCATACGCTATCATAAAATTGTTCATGTCTTGTACTAGTTGTAAAAGGGTGGAAATGCCTGTCTATCTAACTAATTCTCCCTGGGGAAGACCAGTTCTCTTCAATTGTTCTTCATACTCTAAACAAGCATGCAAAGCGGAACCAAAATTATCAATGGCTTTTTCCTCAAGCCTATGATGGCACAGGGAAGGCAATGCATTATAGTAATGCATGAAAGTGGCTTGGTTATGAGGCCAAATAAGTTTTGGTATTTGATTGTATAACTTGGTGAAACACAAGTTGAAGGACTTGGTGGTCTCACCATCCTTATAGGTAACGTTATTATACTCCTGTAACTTCTCGTCTGGGATTTTATATTTCCCATAAGTGGATCAGAACCAATATATTAACTCCTCCCAAGTAGACAAAATCTTAGGAGGAAGGTCAAAGAAATTGTCCGCAGCCTTTCCTTCCAAGAAATTGACGAATAAGCGCATGCAAGTATCATTGTCATTGGCTCCTATGTTATGACAAGCATTATAAAATGCCTCCAAGTGGTCATTTGTACTAACAATGTTATTTCCTGAAAACCTAGGAAGGTTCTCTTTAAATTTAGGAAGTGGATGAGTAGCAGGTGTTAGTTTAAGATGAGAGGACACATGCCACAATGTGGTTGTGGCATCTTTTTCAAACTGAAAAAGCCCATACTTTTTAATGAATTTGGTAGGATTTGTGGTAGAATGAACAGGGATATGGTGGCTATATAAGCTACCAATCACCTACGAAGATGAATACTGAGAGCAGGAAGCACCTCCCATACCACCACTAGATGCCATCCTGTGGAGGATAGATGAGGGAAAGAAAGACGAATTTGATGAATCAGACAAAGTTCTCCTTAGAGCGCTTTGTTGGGCAGATAACACAATGTTCCTCCTTCCTATTTCAGCAATAGGATTGATTTTTGGTGATAAGCCTCTTCTTCTTCTAGAAGCACGAGAGTCTAAGGACATGAAAGAAAGGCCAAAACTGAAGAAACAAGACAGTCACTACCGATTTCTAGGTTGTCTACGTCTAGCTTCCCAACGTTCTTTTCCATTGATATCTCATTCAATTGCTGCCCAAGAATGATTAAGCTCAACACGGGTATTGGCAGTGTCTAAAATGGTGTTAAACAGATTCAAAGCAATGTGGGTTTGGTCCTAGATACCGGGCTCAATATTGGGATGCCTTGCAACAGGCATAGTCATTAAGAAATAAAGCAATCAAAGAATCAATATCATAAAAATAGATGTATCGATGAAAATTGAGTATAAACATTAACCAGAGAGGTATCGAAGATCTTCCCAGTATGGTCCCCAAATAAATGTTGAGGAAAAGATATGAAATGATATTACTCAAGCATTCTCAAATTTTGCTTGGATAAAGAAAAATAGACAGGAATGTCACCCTAGGTTCATAGCCATCAAAAATAAAATCCTAACTCACAAGTATCAATTACAAGTTCTTGGGCTAGTCTTTTTCATAAATAAGGGCTTGTTGGAAAATTCATTTTAATATGATTTTCTAAATATAATAGTTGTTGAAAACAAGTGTAAAGACAGAATTAAGACACCAAGATGATAATCAAGACATATGAGACATAAAGAAATCCTTTATTTCATTCCAATTCACCAAAGAGTCATTTTCTTTACAAAATCTCATACAGAAATTTCGGACCAAAGTCAAACTTAGACATCCCCGATGGAACATACAATAGGACCTCTGACAAAAAATAGAAACTGAACTCTAAATTTGGATCAACTTGCCACGGATTGCTTCCCACTCGACTCTGCACATTATCCTTTTCGGTCATGGAAACTAATTCACAAACAGACAAGTCTACATAGACTATCAAAGATAGATCAACACCTATGAAAAACAAGTGTCTGAATGATGTAATTCAACCCTGAATGTTGTTGTCTACAATAATACCGGACTATCATAAAAGATAATTAGGCTTGTGATAAATTAAGGAATGAATGAAAACTGGACTATCTCAACATAAACTCAAAGCGAAAACCTTAGTATGCTTCTCCTTCTATCCTCCCCCTGTTCCTCCCTTTATTTTTGCCTTTAAGAAAATTAGAATTGGTTGAAGTAGTTGAACCACCTCATTAGTTAAGTTAACTAGGAACTCAACCAACTTTTTAGTTAAAGGGGGAAAATTAATAAGTCATAATAACATATTTAAATAAATAATAAGTAGTAGGTGGGACCCCTTGTAACTCCCATTTAGCTCTTAACAATTATAACATAACTAGTCAATTAAGCAAGAACAACGCTCCTTGTGAATCGCATCATGACATGCACATTTGAAAATTTATCTCATTTTTATTTGACATTGTTTTCAAAAATGCATTACTCATATATCCAAAAATAAAACATGTTGTCCAAAAATTCCTAAAGTCAACTATCATCGACAATAGATAAAATAAAATAAAAAACTGAAAATCCATATTTCCCACTTTGAGATGCAATCTTTCCTTGATTGCTTCTATCACCCTTCGATTTTCCTGAATTTGCCTTTGGCTGCGCTAAGCCTTTAGGCCTAATCTCGTTGATCACGTGAGAACAATCATCCCTCAAATGTATCTGTGAAGACACAGATTTATCAAAGCTATTGGAGGGTAAGGAAGGGGCAGCAATGGATTTTACTTTGTCAAGGGCATGGTGGGCCTCGATTTTCAATCTTTTGCTAGCATGAGAGGACTGAACTGGTGAGTGAACATGTGTAACTTGGACGATCGGGTTAATAGGCGAGGGAGCGGGTAAGGACAAATTGGGCCAGCCACGGTGTTGGGATATTGTCGGGTGGACAATCGCTTGCCATCCGTCGTTTTTGGGAACCTTGGGTTGCAATGAGATATGAGGGGGCACAGGAATACCAAGGGCTTGTGGAGCTTGGAAAGGAGGCCTTTCAAGCCTAGGTTGGACAATTTCTTTCCCAATCATATTGAAAAATATGGCTTGAAACAACTGGCCTAGATCTTGTGAGTCAACATCAAATTGTATGGAGAACCTTGGTCTTCTTGGGTCTTTGTTCCAATTACCTCTCCCTCGGTTGCCTCTGCCATGGCTACCTCGGTTGAAAAAACTCATTCCTGCTTGCATGATGGATTAGCAAATAGTCTTTTAAACAAGCATACATGATAACTCTTTAAAAATATGAAATAGATTTTGGCTCAACAACATATCAGGCTCATGCAATCCAATCCATAAAAATTGTTTAACTATCGTCAATGAGCAGGGGGTGAACAATAGGTCCCGAGATATGCGAGGGGCTTGTATTAAGCGAAAAAATGATAAAATGAGGGGGAAAGAAACACGATTATTGCTCAAAGACCACAACAATCAACTGTAATGCAACAAAAAATAACACCACTGTAATCCAACAACTTTAAATTGTTTCAATACATAATTTTTTCTTGACTATAATTAATTTTAGAACAGGGAGTGAAAAATGAATGTGGGAAGGCGAGGGGGTTGTAATTAGCAGAAAGAAAAATAATGGTAGGGAAGGAGAGCGATTACTGTTCATAAAATTAATTCAGTGATCCATAAAACCATTCTGCAAAAGGAAACACACCAACCAAATGACCACCGAGACCCCAAAAAATTACTATGTACTGTCCAAACAACTCTGCATATTTAACTTTCTCATTCTTGTAACCAAATATTTAACATAGTATCATCAAAAAAAAAAGTATTCATTCCACAACAACCTATAGGGGAGCTCTACTCTTCTCATTTATCCATTTAATATTTCCAAACTGTTCCCAAATGCATAAACAGTAAACTATTTCCACTTTGTTCAACATCAAAATCAACCACTGCCCAAGAATTATTCCAATCATCAAATACAAACTCAAATGTCATGCTCAATTTTTTCTTTTAATCATTTAAAAATTGAATTGCAACGAATTTATACTTTCATAGCACCAGTGTCTATCACTATTAAAAAACATGGTATTCATTTAACATACATAGTGGACAGTCGACACCACAATTCATATCCAAATTGCAATATCCTAACTTGCCATTTAAACACACAGACAACCATCACCACTTCAACTCATGCTATGTTGTGGGATACACAAAACCATTCAACCAAACACAAGTGTATTTATGTGACTGTACAAGTCCAATTTTCTTTGACTCTAAACATTCAAAATAATGGGCTATCCATCCAATATAACGAGACATCAACAACAAGCCTGATTTTACAACACAAATCGATCAAATTGCAACAAGCCATTGTTCAGAAACCCATGACCTTCTCTAATGGAGAAATCAATTAATATAACACTCCAATTGCAATAATCATTTGGCCATTAAAAACACATAGTTACAATAATAATTGATTCATGCTATAGGAACGCCACTCATACGAAGCATCAAGCACGAAGCATCATTGTGCATTAATCAATTAAAAACAATGTTGGGTTATCAAAACACAAGGACAACGACTGTGTATTTGATTTAACAACTCGTTCCAATTAACCATGTTGATCTTATCCATCCAATTATAATAACAATTGCAGTGACTAGATACCAAAACCAACACCACTGTCATATAATCAATGGGGTGAGCCAGTAATCCACTCTGTCGACAACACACCACCAATCCATAACTACCAATAGTACACCTGACATGCCATAATGGTCTCCTCTATCAACATTCAAACTTGAGGAAGCAAGGCTTTTCTCTGTGGACCAACACATGGAGGCTAGAGTCGACTCTTCTTGATGGTAAAAACCTTTGAGACCAACGGTTCACACACATGAAATATCATAATTGACTTCATGGATAGGGTGGAAAATCTCGTGATAGAAGAAGCTATGAACAGAGGAGCAAGGATCCATTTGGGCCTTGTAACGATACTTAGCACACGCAGGGTATAACCCTCGTGGCTCTCCCAACCAACCAACTAACAATGTTGAGATGAAGCAGAGCTGAGAAGAAGCAATATAACCCATAGCACGACCAATAGTAGCATGAACAACTCAATGCCCAAGTGAATAATGTGCAGTGACACCGGGCATTTCAAAACCATAAACCCCATAAAAGATAGGACTGGGTACGGGATACGAATGCATGAAGACAGGCAACCATTCCATACCAACGAAACCCTCCAACTAAAACCACTAAGGATGACAGAAAGCCTCTATGTCTTCTAACACTCAGGATGACTAACAACATTGTGACTCCAAACATTATTACAGTGAAAGCCACCAATGATTCATTCCAAAAATCACAATTTTACACAATTGCCATACTTAAGGAAAGCACAAACCCATACATCCGAGCCAATATCTATTTCATAACTAGAGAAGACTCATGGATGGAAAAAAAAGACATACCTATAATCAAAAGCACCTTAAAACGTGAGTTGGTCGAGTGGTTCTCCCTCTGCTAGAGAGTCAGAGCATAACCACAACAACATAGTTGAACAATAGCTTGATTAGGGTGGTGTCCAGCGAAGGAGTAAGGGTGACGTGCAATAAATGCACGTCGCCTCCATCCCCAGTCCATTAATTCCTTAGTACACGCCAACAAGCTTACCATTAACTCAATTAAGCCATGCATTGGAATTAGCATCTATCACTTGTCAAATTCACCATCCACATCATATATTTCCAAACTATACCATATGCATATCAACTATATAACTCAATAAAATCGCATAGCTATTAATATTGCTAGATAAGATTAACAACAATCATTCTAATTTCCATGCATGTAGTGTAGTATAGTATAACCCCTTCCTTTGCATTTTGTTTATCTTGATTTTGCCTCTTTTCAATTGTTCTTATGTATTGTTACTAACATGTCTATTGTGTAGGGTTCAAAGTAAGGAATCCAGGACCAGAAAAAAATGGTAGCAATGAACAACATAGGCCATCGTAAAATGAGATTAGAGCTTAGAACATAACATGCTTTACCCATCATCTACTTGTCGCAATGAGAACCAACACATAACATGCCTTATTCATATGCCAATTGAACCAAGATTTCATCAACCATGTAAGCAGTGTCGAACAATAAAACAAACATTAAATGAGAACCAGATCTGATCTCTAATCTACAAGGGGGTCCCACCTACTAGTATTATTTATCCTGTTAGCTTATAATAATAGGCTTTAGCAATACTTTGTGGCCAAGAAATTCGTTGCAATTTTAATTATCAAAAAATTGGCGAATCCACTGGGAAATTTGTTTTCAACAGATTTAGAACTCAAAACTCATTGTTTCATAGATCAAGAACAACAAGTCAAGAATGTATAACCGGGAAGATTATGCAACAGGGGGAAGTGAGCGGATTTGATGGAAAAATGACCGGGAATTTGGGAATAACTCATGAAAAGTGTTAAGTATGAGGGGTTTTACCACTGTATGCATAATCATTTAACCAAAATTCGCTCTTAACTTCAAGGAGAAAATTTTTGGACTTGCTCTTTAGAAAACTCAATGGATGAAGAAATGGCTAGAAGAAGTGGGAGATAACCAATTCTTTATAAGACAACAGTGGAAATATATAACAATTTCAAGGGTGCCTTCAAAGGAGACATCACAAAAACCATGTAAGCTTGATTGTTATTGACTAACAATGCTTTGCAGGAGCGTCACTGTGGCAGAATTGATCCAACATCCTATTTTGACAAAAGTAACTGAAAGATGACAGGAAACAAAATCATGACAGAAGTAAAATTGCAAAAATTAAAATAGCAGCAATAAAAAACAGAAATGAAAAAGCAGCAAGGAAAGTGTTAACACAGCAAGAAGAAGTCAAACTACTATAAAGGAGAAAAGAGAAGCACAAAAAAGAAAGAAGAGCTAGGCTACTAGTATACAGAAAATCCAAACAACATTAGAACTTTTCAAATTGGTCCCTTGTAATGTTTCAAACGAGAACCGTTAATGTTGCAGTGATCCGGATTATTTTCGGCACGAAATGAGAGCGGAGATATAATAAAGAAATGCACAGAGATATTACAGGTATTCAATAATATAATAGAAATGTATCAGAGATGCAACCATAAACATAGATATATAGTAATACAAGGGCCTTGATTTCTATTAATCAGAGAAATGTGCAGTATGCCATACTGAGTGAAGACTCGCTAGAATGGTGAAGCTTATCTACGAGAAGAGATGTGAAGGCTACTTCCATCCGTGAGAAGATGATTACAATGGATGCGAAACCCACTTTTACAATATCACCAGAATGCCAAAGTCCTATAGACATCCAAACCTAACCCTAGGATATGAAAAGTCATGTGAATTTGGTTGGGTAAGTGGTACATCAACTTCACGGGGTGGTAACTTTTACTCACGATCTTCGTTTAGGCATGATAGTTTTTTTGGAAAGGTATCGTCGAGGAAGTTAATTTTGGGGGCTCAATTTTTCTTTTAGATATCATTGAGAACCCATATCTCGAAAAAACCTTCATTTAGGCCCTCAATGGCCTCGAAAGTTAAAACACATAAAAATAGTAAATTGCCAAAATTGCCGGAAGCGGAGTTTTGAGCTTGGTCGAGGAAAAGGTGGGTGGCCAGCGATATCCCACACGGATCAATCCTCCCTCCTTAGGAAGCAATGGTATCATTGCGTTGAGATCTGAAGGGGAGAGGGAAGGCGTTTGTTGAATCTCCATCTCGGTGAGGCACTTGTATTGGAGACATCATGCTTTGCTTGGTTTATGGGAAGTGTCATGAACACATTGAAGTTGAGAGGCTATTATTCAAAATTCGAGCTACATGAGAGGAAGGTGTCGCGGCGTAATTTGTGTGCTTTCTTTACTTGACCTTGTCGACACCTTACATTGGATAGAAGGTCGCGGGGAGAAGTAGTGGTTGCAATATCCTTGTTCCCCTTTTGAACATATTGTGAAGAAGATGAATTTTGCATTATGAGATACTACTTTGCGACACTTTTTTTAGGTGGAGCAATAGTTGGAACTACCTACGGTATTACGTAAAACAATGACACTCTGAGGGGTGAGACTCTCATATAACATGAAGCTTCCACATATGGTTGGCCCAAGAGAACATCATAGACATGCGATTGGGGCAACATCACATAATACCTCATCCTTGAAGAGTACGGATGTGGTATGACAATCAACATTGTTGGTTGACCGCGAATCACCGTCCTTGGCGAAGCCACCCGTGTTGTATGGTTGTGGGTGTGGTGTTGTCGACAATCCCAACTATTTGGCGACCTCTGTGAGATGAGGTTCTTATGGCTTGCTCTATCAACAATATTAAAATGCGGTGGGGTCCCCTTCACCCATCTATGAATGAAAAATTCGGCTCCCCCTCTTAAGGATTTATTGGTTCTTACGGTTGAATTGTTGCGGTTTAAACAATGGCGATGAAGATGCACAACGTCGATGATTTGTCTTTTTACCATTATTTTCAGAATCGATTCTAAATCAAAGGTTTACTCCTTGTCTTTGATCTCGACCATAATGATGACTATTTTGAGCGACTTGGTGTTGTGCCAAGGGCTTTGTGGAAATCGCACCATTTTCGATGTCCTTCTTTGTCTTCCCACATGATCCTTCTTTTCTATGTCTTGAATTTGGTTTTGAGAATTTGTTTGTTGGGCTGTCTTTGTCATACTTTGGTTATTTGCGGTTGCAGGACCCGAATTCCCATTTGTTACAGTGCTTAAATTTCTGCTCAATTTTACTAGCATATCGATAAGAAACACCAAATGATGATATGTCCAGAAAAAATCCATTTGATTTGGATGTATGCATTATTGATTATTCGAACAAATGTGCAGTTTGATACCCAATTTGGTGCGTAAGTATGGAAGGTATTGGTGAAATCGGCCCCTCTCTTGGTGATTAATGGGTACATCATGTCTTGGTCCTCGCTAGTTTAGCAATTATCTTGTTCCTTTCGAGACACAAAAAATCCAAGTGGGATCAACCCCATATATTCAGACTCCTCTATGGAACTTTGCTCGGTAAGTTTGCGCAATGTTTGACATGAGGGAGATTTAAGGAGTCTGAAAGTGATCTTTTCTTTGTCAGGAAAATTGTGAACATAGAAATAACCTTCTAGCGAGGGATGAAAAACCATTTTCTAGGGCTTACGCATCTATTTGTCCTTCAAATCTGAGAATATCAAAATTAACTTGTACCTTGTAGTGAGGTGCCTTAAAGTGGCCTCTTTGATGAAGAAGATGCACTGATTCTATCGGTGGAGTGTTTAAGGATGTGGGCAAAATTCTCCATCATTGCATTCCACATTTAGTGAGAGCTTGGCACCCGGATTGATAAGGTCGTCACGCTTTCGTCGATTTTCTTTTTCTTCCTCCATTGAGGTTTTCTTGGGTGTGTAGAGGATTGTATTCAAGAGAGACAAGATCGAAGGACCAACTTGCTATACTCGGACCTCGTCGGGGACATGCAGAAAAAGCGATCAAGAGCTGCTTCGGTGTTACCTTGATCTCGATTATTTTTCGACCCCGCGAAATGAGGAAAGCGGAGATATAATAAAGAAATGCAGAGATAATGCAATTCAATAATAATATGTGATATGAGAGATGCAACCATAAACATAGATATACGATGGCGCAGTTTCTATTAATTAGAAATGTCTGGAGGCGTAAAATGCAAAGGTGAACTCACTAGAATGGTGGCTGACTTATCTCTAAGAAGAGATGTAACGGCTACTAAAATTCATAGGAAGATGATGATTACAATGAGGCTCGGAAGGCCCTTTTACAATAGGCAGAATGCCAAAATTCCTAGACATCCATAACCCTAGGAGATGAAGCGCCAAAAGTGTGAATTTGGGTAAAAAGTGGGGTACATCAACTTCAGGGGTCATGTAGCACTGCACATCCGATCTGGATTTTAAGAGAATAATAACAGTTGGAAAGATATGTTGTCGGGGAGATTCATTTTGGAATGATCATTCCTTTGGCTATCATTTGAGGAACCTCGATCTCAAACCTTCATTTAGGCTTTAAAATGGCCCCAAAGAGTTAAAACACACGGCCAAAAGTCATGTGGGCCCCGTTTGGGTAAGTGAGTACATCAACTTCCCGGGGTCATAACTTTTGCATACGATCTCCGTTTTAGGCGTGTAATAGCTCGTTGGAAAGATATTGTCGAGGAGATTCATTTTGGGGGCTCAATCATTCCTTTGGCTATCATTGAGAACCTCGATCTCAAAAAACCTTCATTTAGGCCCTCAAAATGGCCCCAAAAGTTAAAACCTGCTAAAAATAGTAAATTGCCAAAATTGCCAGAAAACGGTTTTGAGCCAGTCGGAAAAGGTGGGTGGCCACCGATATCCACCTGGATCATGCAGGAAAATGATTTCTCCTATAGATATTTTAGAATGTAAGAGTTAGGATCTAGGACAAAAGAAATTTTGAAAGGATCTAGAAATAACACTTGGAACTACGAGGTAATTATCATCCCTTTAATGTATATGATTAGATTATCAAGGTAGATATGGATGTTGATCAATTCATAAAGAGTTGTGTGTATAGTTTTTTTAAAAGTGGTACTTGCATCATGTAATCCAGAAAGCTATCATCTGTAAGACATGGCACCCCAACTAGTGGTAAGAGTGGTTTTGTAAGCATCTTCCCCTTTTACTTTGATTTTCCTGAAACCTAAAAAAATGTCAAGTAAGGGCCTCAACTATAAATCTACAACCTGTTGCAGAATTATTCCCATGTTGAGAGGAGGAAAAGGAGTTCTCATAACAGCCTAACTAAAAGTGTGGAAATTAATGCAGGTTCTAATATGATCAGTGGTCCTTGAAGAAGGTACCCAATTGGAAACCCATTCAGGGTGGACTGAAAAATAATCCCAACCCTTAAGAAATTTTCCAACTCCCTTTGAAAGGTTTCTTTAAATGTAGATTTAATATATCTTTGTTGTTGCATAACTGGTTTCATGCTTTCCTTGATGGGAATATCATTATGTAAAAGACCAGGATCAAAACCATGAATATCCTTATAAGGCCGAGCATAAACCTTTTGAAATCCACCAAGTAGCTTGGCAATCTTCATTTCTTCTTTATCAAAACATTGGGTACTTATGTTAACATTACTTGAAGATTCGAGTGCCCCAATGTTCAAGGAGATGGTTTCACCCACCCTCCTTCGTAACTCCTCTTCCTTCTATTTTTTTTTATTGCCTACATCACTCGAAGAAAACGAACTCTCAAGAGGAGTCAAGCCCTCAAGAATCTTATTGTTTTCTATAGATATAATTTCCTTGGGATTGAGAGGTTCATCTTGAGTGAAAGCACAAATTCTCTCATTGTTATGGAGGGCCTGCAAAGATTTTACATTGTTAAGGATATATGGACAATATAGAGATTGAAAAGAACAATCAGGCCTGTGAGGCAAGAGTTGTTGAGTAGGAGAAGTTGCAAAGGTAGCTAACCGACCAGCCATTGAATTCAACTCTCTCCTAACATGAGTGATGTTGAAAGATAAAAGGTTCAAGATAAGAGCCCAAATAGTTTGGGTGTATCGTTCCATCATCTTGTTTCTAGGAGATCATATCTTACGTATCAGGTTCACAACAATCTCAAAATCTCCAAAAACTGAAAGGTGACCACAACCAATATTACGGGCATTTTCAATGTCTAATAATAAAGCTTTGAATTCAGTGACATTGTTTGTACAAGAAAACTCTAACCTGTAAGACAAATTATGAATTTTCCCTACAGGGGAAACCAAGATAATTCCAACCCCATTACCTTCATTAGTGCATGAACCATCAAAGTGCATGTCCCACATATCATCATCCAAATCGATTTGTTCCAAAGGAACATTATCCTCCTCAGCAAAGCTGGAATACACTCCTAGGTCCTCTTTGATATAGTTTACACTAGATTGTGGAACACTCTCTATGTAGGGTGAAATCCTTCCCTCTCTAAGGAATATAATGTTCTTACCATTCTGAGGCACGGATAAATGTGTCCCGTCAAGTGAGAGGTACCCACCTGTTAAGACTTTCCTATATCTCCCTAAGATAATTGAGTAAGTGCTTACAGGCATATCAATTACTTGAATGTTGAGGGTTGTCCTTATTTCAGGATGAGCGCATAAAACCAAGGTCACATCCTTAATCTCGCCTATGGTTGTTTGTTGTAGACTATTATAGGAGAGCATGCTTCTGGTGTTTTCATTTGTACAAGACAAGCCTAGATCTTCCATAATAATATTCAACATCACACTTGGGCCTGAACTGCCATCAATGAGGCAACAATGGGGAATCTTATCCACAATGTTTACGGAAATATAAAAAGGGGGATTTTTTATAGTATATCTAAATTTATGTACACCTACTTTATTTACAGAAGAATTCTCTTCATTTACCGCTTCGAAAATACTGGCTACAATAGAAGCTTTTCCTTCCATGAATTGTTTCAGATGCATCTTTTGTTTAGGGATGACAACCATGTCTAGAAGGGTTGCATCTTCTTTGATGTTGTCCTACTGATTCAAGATATTGTATTTGGAAGAGGGGAGAGGGTGAGTAATTCCTTGATTCTCATGAAGTTTAGGAACCTGTACTGTAGCAACGGGTGAGGATGAGCTCAGGCTAGAAGAACTGCGTGGAGGATCAAATTTCCCCTTGGGAGCATATGATTTATTCCTAGTTTTGAAAACCATGCAATCTTCTGGCTCTGCAAAATATAGGACAACGATGGTAGCTTCTGGTCTCTTACCAAAGATCTTATCTTTGGCACTCTTCTTTAACTCACATGTGGTTTCCTCGTAAAAGTTACACCAACTTCGAGGCAAGATAGCTTTCAGTTGAAAATTATTTTCAACCGAACATCTAAAAGGGGGTGCGGAAGACGATGAAGCTCCAGGGGTGAGAGGGGAGACAGGTCCTTTCGTCTCATACGCTATCATATGATTGTTCATGTATTGTACTAGTTGTAAAAGGGCAGACATGTATGTTTGTCTAACCGATTCTCCCTGGGGAAGACCATTTCTCTCCAGTTGTTCTTCATACTTTGAACAAGCATGCAGAGCGGAACCGAGATTATCAATGGATTTTTCCTCAAGCCTATGACTACATGGGGAAGGTAATGCATTTTAGTAATGCATGAAAGTGGATTGGTTATGAGGATGAATAAGTTCTAGGATTTGATTGTATAACTTGGTGAAACACAAGTTGAAGGACTTGATGGTCTCACCATCCTTATAGGTAACTTTATTATACTCCCGTAACTTCTCAGCTGGGATTTTAGATTTCCCATAAGTGGATCAGAACCAATAGATTAACTCCTCCCGAGTAGACAAAATATTAGGAGGAAGGTCAAAGAAATCGACTGCATCCTTTCCTTCCAAGGAATTGACGAATAAGTGCATGCAAGTATCATTGTCATTGCCTCCTATGTTATGAAAAGCATTAGAAAATGCCACCAAGTGTTTGTTTGTACTAGCAGTGTTATTTCCTGAAAACCTCGAAAGGTGCTCTTTAAATTTAGGAAGTGGATGTGTAGTAGGTGCTAGGTTAAGAGGAGAGGACATGTGCCACGGTGTGTTTGTGGTGTCTTCTTCAAACTGAAAAAGCCCATACTTTTTAATGACTTTGGTAGGATTTGTGGTAGATTGAACAGGGATATGGTGGCTATATAATCTACCAATCACTGACGGAGATGATGCCTGAGAGGAGGAAGCACCTCCCATACCACCAGAGCCACCATTAGATGACATCCTGTGGAGGATAGATGATGGAAATAAAGACGAATTGAACGAATAAGACACAGTTCTCCTGAGAGAACTTTGTTGGGTAGATAACACAACATTCCTCCTTCCTATTTCAGAAATAGGATTGATTTCCAGTGATAAGCCTCTTCTTCTTCTAGAAGCATGAGAGTCTAAGGACATGAAAGAAAGGCCAAAACTAAAGAAACAAGACGGTCACTGTTGATTTCCAGGTTGTCTATGTCTAGCTTCCCAACGTTCTTGTGCACTAATATCTCATTCAATTGCTTCCCAAGAATGATTAAGCTCAAGACCGATATTGGTAGTGTCTAAAATGGTGTTAATCTCAAGACTAGGAGTAATTTCTACTCCAAAATGAATGCTTTTGAATGCTTATCTTATATTTCTTAGATGTACACGAGGAAGCACCATAAATAGGACAAAGGAGGGGAGATTTATCAGATGCAAAGGTAAATGCTTGGAGAGAGAGCATAGAGAAATGTTTCCAAGGGGAGTGATTGTCACATGGGCATAATGAGCAATATGACTTCAGAGTGATACCCTTTTTAAAAGGGGGAGATATTATTCATATGAAGGGAAAGAGAATAATTAGAGGTTTATAAACACAAAGAAAAATCAAAGGCACGTAGAAAAGGGGATCATCCCCAAGGAGAGTTCAGTCAGGGAGAGAAGCCCCAAAGGGAGATAACCTTTGTCATTGATGTCAAAGGGGGAGAGATATAAACATTGATAAAGAGTATAAGCATGAATGTTATCGGTTATCATGACTAAGTGTTGCCATCAATGCCAAAGGAGGAGATTGTCAGATAGTTGGATTAGGTTGATGGATTGTTGGTTGTCATTGATGTCAACTATTGGAGAGTGATATTGTATATTAATGTCAACCCTTAGATAAAGTCAGGTAGCGAATTCCGATAGCACAAAGTTTTGGATAATGGACCCAAGTTTGTTTGATGTAAAGATGACTCATTATTGTCTTGTCATGGTTGATAATAAGTACAAATGAATGAACTCCAAAGTGGTCCCCTTATGGTGAAATCTCTCATGGGAAGACACTTTGCGGATTGAGTTATCCTATAAGTATGGTTAAACAACCCATGATTATTTGTGGAATAATGAAATGAAGGTCAGTGAATTTTTCAGTCAAATTATCCTAGACGAATAGTGCTTGTCATTCCATTTCTAGTGGTATGTGGAACGCCACATAAGTCCTCACGATTAGGGAGTTATGGCCATGAGAAGTTGGAGAACCCAGGTTTGGGCAATGTACTCAAGTTTGTTTGATGGATAAAGGTATGATTTTTGATATATTTTCAAGTAATACTATTCTATATGGATAGTACATGTCATTCCATTTCTGGTGGTATGTGGAACGTCACATAACTCCTCACGGTTTGAGAATTGTGGCCTTACGAAGTTGGAGGACCACCTTATGTCATCTAGAAGCCCCAAAAGATCAAAGTAGTCAAAGTGGTTTAAGAGATTTTAGAAGGTAAATAATAAAGTGAAGTGATGAGTGTACTAAAATTCAAAATGAATACAAAATAAATTATTTAAATAATAAATTTAATGGAGAAATTAGAAGTGGGTTAACCCTAAAATAAGGAAAGTGGGTAAAGTGACCTAGAAGATGTTTTTAAGGAAGCTACTTGGAGAGTATAAATAAGAGGCAAGGCTCTCTCATTTTAAAAAAACTTGAGAATATTGAATACCTATAGTTGTATGAGGTAACCAAAGGATATCTGAGCCTAATTTCTGAGGAAAGTGAAGAAAAGAAGGCTGGAATTCAAGGAAGGATAGATTATTTTGATGATGCTTTCTAAGGTATGTTTTTTACGGGCCATCTCACCATTTTCAAAATAACTTTTTTTATAGAATGAGTCAGACTGTGAAATTTATATTCCATTCAGGAAACATATCCAAGTATCTATGGTAAGAAATTCAGCTTGTGGGTCGTTGTATTTTTGGATTTACACTCCGTGGAAAATAGGGTTTGTGGCTAGTCCTGAAACTAGTCAAAAACAAGTGTTTCGGGTAAAAATGGAATAACTTCTTCATAACATATCCAAATTCAGTAAGACTAAATGTGTTGGTTATAGTACAATATTTATTATACTTTGTAACATTTTCATATCAATTCAACAAATATTCCTTGTGGGGAACGCTCTACAAGGTCGCTCTCTAGAATAAGCCAGAATTCAGCAAGGTGTGTCATTTTTGCTATAACTCCTTTTTTTAGAGGTTCCAAGTAGTGAAACCTAGAGGAATTGGATAAAAAACACTAAGAAAATTGTGTATCAGTTTTATATATTTATTGATTACAGGTACAAAGTTATGATTATTTCAAGTTAGGGTTGTTGACTAATCCAAAACTAGTCTTGTGAGACTAAAGAAAAGTTTAATGAAAATGTTGGTCTCTTGTTGTTAAAGTTAAAGAAGTTTTGCAGGTATGTGATAATATACACCAGGTCTATTATAGAGTTACAAATCATATTTGGATTATGAAATTGATGAGGGCTTTTGGTTGAGGTACAAGTTGGGTACATGGTTGAGACAAGTAGTTGATGAGTTGGCACATACATGAGGTGTATAGTTGATGATGTTGGTACATA
>SNQJ01S0195347.1:27869-41164 GCA_010110895.2 Picea sitchensis | reverse complement strand
AACAACAACAAGTACGCCCTCTAGGGGTTCATAAGTCACATGGATCATAACAATGTTAATCATATATAATAATCAAATTACCCAAACATGTGCATCAAACCCCCCTTTATCCAAAAAAATTCTCAAAGACGTTATGCAAATTAACAAGCCAGGTTTGGAGAGGGTCTCAGGATGTCCTATTTGGCTAATCCTCCTTAAGTTTGGGGTGTCTCCCAAGTGAGAACCAATCTAGGTCATGTAAGTGTGTGTGAAGTGACATGGGAAGTGTTTGGGCATAGGGTGAAGTGATAACATGAAAATGTAGGTCTTACCTATGGGTGCCTCTGTAGAGGGCGAGTTGCACCTTATCATGGATGCCATTGTTTCCTAGCCCATCAATGCCTTTTATTCTTAGTCGTATTGCTTTTTCTTTTGTGCTTCAAGGGAAGAGTTGAGGGACACTGTCCTGGTTTAGTGACCAGAGGTGATAGCATTACCCACAAGCATTTCATGAAGATGAGAAGGTTGGCTCGCGATGAGACCCCCTTTCTCTTGGTTATGCCACCAAGAGCCACTACCTTGGTTTGGTGACCAGATAGATGGTAGTGTCATACCGCTACATGCCCATGGTCCTAGGCTGGCTCATGATGAGACCTCCCATCCACTAGCTAATACCTTGAGTGTTCATTTATTTTATGGGTTCCCTTTTCTTACTTAGAAGCCTTTTACTTCTTTCTCGGAAATCCCTGGGTGAAGCATCTCAAAGGTTTCATTTTGGATTTTAACTATTTCCAGCCACTTTTTCCCTCTGGGCCTTTATCCCCTTCTTCCCACAAGGCAAGGTAAAACCCTTCCTAGTGTGGCAAACCCTAATGCCCGAACAAAGGTAGGGGAACAAATTAGAGGAGTAAGGATGGAAAGTGGTAAGTATGGAGAGAATGGATGATGACCTTTAATATACCTACCCAGTGGCAACCCATCCTAAAGGGAGATCAACTTTCTAGGGCATCATGTCACCCTCCCAGGTATGAGCAATTTAAAGAGCATAATTTCCAAGAAAATGTTATGAAATAAAGGATAATTCAGTGCTACATGTGCAAGTGCTTCAATAATCAGAGTGACACATACCATGATACCTAGACTCATTACCTCATGGAGCAAGAATCACTGCTACTTCAGGACCAGGCTGGTGGGATGGATATTGCTGCTGCTGATAGATGGGTTGCGTTGAAGAAAAGATGGGCCCTCCGAGGCCATGTTCAAGTCATTCAGCTCTTAGCACTCCATGTCTAGGACATGTGGGCCTTAAGACATGATCTCCTTAGTTGTCCCTAGGATAGGGGATAACATCTGGCTCCAACTTGGGGACATGTGCTCACTGTAGAGCGCATGAGAACCTCAACATATCTGGTATGACCTGTATTTGTGAGATCTCAATAAAATGCATCAGTAATGTTTAGGGTGGTGTTATCACCCCTCGCTCATATATGATATAATGAAATGAAAGTAAGCATGCATATGTACATAATGAAAGAATACAAAAATGAAACTACACTAGCATGATATGCATATGGTATATACAATGGATGAAAATGCCTACTAACTTACTTGTACTTACCTGTGAAGTCAATTCTTTGCCCCGTGATGGGGTTTAAGGAGGTGTCCACTAATCGATAATGGATATTTTCTTCCTCCCAATGTGGATAGATAGTAGGCATCATCGACTGACTTCATTCGGATTCTGAAAGGTCCAAGCCAAAACCGTGCATTCCCTTTAACATTAGTAGGCTCTCCTGTTTTTGTGTCCCACATCTAGAGCATATCTCCCTCTTGATACTCCTTTGCTTGAAATTTGGTTGTTTCTTGTATAACTCTAGCATATTGTTTTGAGGGAGTTGGGTGGGATTCAACTGTAAGGACTTCTTGTTGGCTTGGTCTAATCAATATGTCATCATCCCCTTTCTTTAGTAACTTGACAGTTCCAACTTCCTTGTCCTTTTATTGATCTTGGATCTGTTTATACTCTTTATTCTTTGGCCATTGTATCTCATCAAAATATTCCTCTAAAGTGAAAGGCAAATCCTCTGGAGAAAATATAGGAAGGTTTTCCTTGATCGGYTGACATGTCACACTAGTTTCAACATCATTGTCAATTTCTTGCACATGGACCTTGTCCATCGACATATTTGGAAGGAGCTCTATTGTCCCATTSTTCATAGGTTCATTGATGTAAGTCGGGTTCATCTCCAATTTACCTCCCAACATTGCAACAAACTTCCTGGACAAATGCATTCCCCACACAACAGGGACGTCCACCACCACAATATCCATATGGATTATTCTCTCAGGATATTTRCCAAGTTGTACTTCAACATTCTCAACTACCCCATGAGTGGGTATGGCTATGGATTCAAAACTGCATACATTCCTATAAGGCTGTGTGGCCTTTAGGCCTAGTCTCTCCATGACTCTCAAAGACATCATATTAGCACCTGCTCCTGAATCAAGCATACAATTGTTAAGACATTTGTTATTCACTAATAATGTCATGAAGAAGGGTGTGTGTCCATCATATTGAACCCTAAAATGATATGCTTGTAACATAATAAGAGGGTCCATCGGCTCATCTGATACTTTGAAAAAAAATTCAAACCTTTCTTTTACAAATGGAACCTTGATAACTTCCTTCAGTGGAATGGTCATGTGCATTTTATCCAATGCACCCTCAAAGTAAAAATTCAAATCAACCTTGTCAGTTTTGGGAGGATTTTTAGGAAGAAGTATGTTCATAGGCAAAGTTCTTGGTTGTGAAGTTGTAGATACAATAGAGAGAGGTTGGTTCATTCACTTTTGTCTAGTATACACTTGAAATTATTGTTTTTTCAACTTTTCTCTCGAATCTTGATCAATATTATTTATTACCTCCATTCTAGCCTTCATGGCTACTTCCTTCATGCCTTCTTGATGTTCTTCAATTGTGATATTAAGGCAACATTGTGGGGCCTCAATGGTATGATCAATAATATTTACTTGGTCATGTTCACTATTGTTTAGGGGACATTCATGATCCCAATGTGAATCTCTACATTGCAAGCACCAAGGATTCTCCTCTACCATGTTTGTGGAAGCTAAAGTATTAGGGATTTCTTGATCATTCTTTGGTTTGAAAACTTGAGTCCCTCTTTGGAATTTCCCTTTATACATAGGCCTAGGAGATTGTTGTTGGGATATTTCTAAGTTGACAATCCTATTCATGATTAATTCTTGGTTTTTGACCATGCCATCGACAATGAATTGTAGCTTTGCTAAGCTAGCGCCAATAACTGCAGTAGATTCAACATTATGGACTACTTTGGGTTTAACATCTATTTTGACTCTTAGGGCAGAGAAGGTTCAATTATGGATGATGATAGATTATATTCAATCCTTGCAGCCATCTCTTGAGCTTCTTGGATTGTCTTAGGGGCTTTGTCTCTGAGGAGAAAGCCTATTTGTCCTGCAAAGGATTTACTGTAAAGAAAGAGAAGGAAATTGTCTGAAAGGTGATAGGGCACCGAGATTTGTTGTACCAACCTTTCAAATTTATCATGAAATTCACTTATAGTTTCATTCTTAGGTTTTGTGATGTTATTCAACGTTATTAGTAGCATATTAGGGTCTTCCTTGACACTCCATCGTTTGAGGAACACTTCCTCTAACTTGTCCATGGAT
Source organism: Picea sitchensis (assembly GCA_010110895.2). Taxonomy (NCBI): domain Eukaryota; kingdom Viridiplantae; phylum Streptophyta; class Pinopsida; order Pinales; family Pinaceae; genus Picea; species Picea sitchensis. The sequence continues at coordinate 37,474 of SNQJ01S0195347.1, read as the reverse complement.
GTAATACTAGCATCAGGGAGACCATTGTACTGTCGTCTAGTGCCATCATGAAGGGTACAAGAGAACAATTTCATAGCTAAATATTCAACATCATCACTTATAGGATGAAGTTGAAAGAAGGCCCAAAAATTTCCCATATGATCCTCAACGCTAACTACATCATTACAAGTGAATTTAGGTAGCCATTTCTCATACCTAGGGGGTATTTGCCTAGGGTATGCTAGAATGTTTGTCATGTCTAACAGTTTAAAGAGCTTGGATGACCATTGCTTCTAGTTATTAGCTTGATTTGGATTAACAGTCTAAGTCTGAGCATTAGACATTGTCTTTGTTAGCACTCTGTAAATTCGTTTGGTTGAGGAAACAAATGACATAGGTAACCTACAGACCGACTTTAAGACCAGAAACTAGCCTTTCCGACCTAGATAGGGCTCTCTCTTAGACTTAGTCTCTTAAGAGATCATGGATTTGAATTGTCGGCTAGGTTTATTGCGTTTGTGAAATGTTTCTTGTCATGCTAGCAAGGAAATACAAAACCTTGGGCTATGGAGTCAAATTCTAGAAAGCGAGAGAAATGAATGACTTGGTAGCTGAAAACTTTGAGAGGATAAAGGCTAAGTAGGCAATGATATTTCAGTTCACATGTCATTGTGTGTGGTGGGATAAAAAGTACATAAAGCAACTTAGAGCACCATTGAAGATGAATTCTAAATCACTTGGAAGAAAACACAAGAGTTTAAATGGCGAAGTCTAAAGCACTAGACAATGAATTCTAGACTTATTAAACGTTCCGATTTAAACATGGCAAAGACATGGATATATATAAAATAGGTAGTACATACATAGAAGAGATCACAATACATCATACCACGACCATTAGAATATTTTCGTCAAAGGCTCAAGATCTTTGCATTATATTTCAATCAGGTTCGAAAGTTACATTCAATAGTGTATTGTCTACACTACTTTGCCAACCAACCCTGCTTACATTGAAAAGATACAATATATAGAAAAAGTTGCGCCCCTTGGGATACCACACCTCGAATTATTTATCCTAGAATTTTGGTTTTGGCTATTCCCTGTCAGATGACCTTTCTAATGGAACTTACTAAAAAAGGAAACCCAACTACCCACAATCTCGTCATAACCGGCGCCTTTATCATGATCATTTGGTCATCAGTAAGATTAAATCATTAGGGGGTGATGCATCGATGTTTCTTGTTTGAGAGGTTACCCGAATGATCGAGCACTCTACCAAAATTATGGCACCCAGTGTAACGTGTTTTGGTTGCTACCGCGTGATCACTGGCTATAGTGTGCATGTGGTGAGTTGGTATGATGGATGACTGTTGGCTGTCACTCGTGATTTCCAAGTGGCGATGACGGTGGAGGGGCCACACATCTACCTCAAAATGACCATGCGTCTAGCCTACACTTGTCTTCCTTGGTGGGTGAGATTACAACATCTGTGCAACGAATGTCCCCTACGCGGGTGTCTATATAACTTCTTGTTTCTTGGTAGGAAATAGGACACGAGAAGAGAGTAATTCCGTGCCACGTTCAAAAAGACAAAAAAGGGGTCAGGTCAATTATGTTTCTGGCCTCATTTGCAGTCTTGATACTCAAAGCATTTTCTTGAGAGACCAGTTTCGCATTTTCATATTCTTTACCTGTCTTTGCAAGACCACATTCCCCTTCAACTTCATTTGAACTGGTCAAAGCCGCACAGATGTTCTCCATGGCCGATCCACTTTCTTTGAAATACTCCACGATTCTCTCCTCCGACATCCTTTGTTCCTCGCGCAGCTAAATGATCACGTCTTGTGCTTCTCTAAGCTGTCTTTTGAGCCAATTCACATTCCCTTCTCATCTCTGCGACACTGATGTTTCGACATTCCTTTCCGCTAACTGCTTTCTCAATTCTCTATTCTCCTAGTACAACTCAACAATAGCGAGCTGCGCTTGCTTTAGCTATTGTGATGCCTCCCAAACATCCATGCTTTCAGTGCCCAACCTTCTTTGTCTTTCACAACTTTCCCGTCTTGAACCCTTGACGGGTTCTAGTCGAACAACACGCATGAGTAATTTCTCAGCAACAGATTGTGCGCGTTGTTCGTTTGGAGCTTGGTCCCCCCCAGGATTTTCGTTCTTCCTTTGACTACTTCTTTTCTAGGGTGTTGGTTGCTGGGGTGATGAGCCTTCTACTGTCTTTCCTTTCCCTGCAGCCCCCTCTCTTCCTACCTCCACGCCCCGAGATGCTATTTCCCCCCTTGGGTAGAAGGGGATCTCCTTTGGGGTCCCTGGGGATGTCGACTGAAAACAAAAACGAGTCCCAGTCCTTGTCCAGTCACCTCAATTCCTCAACTATCAATAAATTGATTAATGAGATATGTGATAAGTTCTTCTTCGGCTGGTTTTCTTCGGCTTGGACGTTTTCTGCCATTCCTCCTAGACTTTGGTGCGAGAAAAAAGGTAAGTTTAGAGGCCTCTTCCATGTGAAATGCATCAACAACCTGACGTGATGTGGATATATTATGTTAGAAATTCTTTTGCAAGTGAAATACTTTCTAATCACCTTTAGGAGTTTCTAAAAAGGATCCCGTAGATATCGACTCGGAACACTCGCTTCGATTTTCCCGTTCAGGTAGTTTGGTTTGATGAATTCATAGCATATCATATCCAACGACATGCCCTTAGACCACCTTTCATTGCATGAAGGGATCTCTGTTGTGACTGACAAAGTTTCCTCCATCACCTAGAATTTGATTCCTGCAATGAACGCGCAGAACCCATTAAAACTAAGAGCGAACTGTTCAACCAATTTCACATTATATCCTTGGATTTTCTCGCAATAATGCATACATCCAACCTGCTCGAAAGATGCCCTAACCTTTGGATCCTCGTTGATTAATGCCAATTTTTGAGGCTCGGGCCTCACAACTCTTCCACTTCGCGCCTTCTTCCTTATGTCTTAGGATGTTGTCATGGTGTAAACGTGTATTTGTTTTGTGCACACGGTAATGAAATATGACACCCTCTTCGCACAACAAATGGAGAATGATATTCTTCACAGTGACCTGTCGGAGTGGCAGTAGTGGAAACTTTGCGCGACAAGCGAAAATGACTCCGAGAATTCATTGTGCAGCCAATAGGTGCTATGAAGAATCTCGTCGCTGAAAAGGCTCGACGTTGCGATAAACGATAATAGTAGGCTTGTAGAAGTAGGGGAGCACGACATAAATTTTATGGCGTGGTGGAAAGGTGTCGCAACAATGGTGGTGAGCCAGAAAAAATGGATGCGGAAAGCAATTTGACGTGACAAAAAAAGACTCCAAGGAAGGAAATTTGACTGCGAGGGGGACTATTGCTTGACAGACTAGCTCGTGACAAATTCCAACAGGCTTCAGACCATGACTGAAAATGAAGGAGACATGACAATCTCGATTGAAAAGGTTCACAACATCGCGGATGGAAATTGACCTTCTCACATCGAAAAGACCCAGGACTTGTAGGGGAAATCATAGACAATGCAGAAACTTGGATGGAAAAATGAAAACACGCAGGGTGACTGGTATTTATAATCGAACGAGCGAGGGATGGAATCATGACAGAGGATGTTGAATCCATGGTAACGAGAAGTTTTGAAGCAGGCTGGATATTTTGGCAGCACACTCGTGTGACAGGTACACTTCGAAATGTGCAAAGTACAAGTGATAAGAGCTGCATAGTATACATGATATGAGCGCTATGATTTTTTGACCTTTCTGACTTCATAATTAGGTGATGATGGTTGTTATACATGTGGACGTGACCTTTACACTGACAACTTGCCTCGACTTCTGGCACGTAAATTCCCTCTTTTTGACAGGACTTGACCTTTCGGGAAAAAGATCTTTACAATCCACACATGTTTAATTATGACACCCTTTCTTGACTCCAAGGGCTAGACCGAGCACTTTCTGACTTTGACCCATTCGTTCTTCAGTACCCGACCTCACACACTTCGACAAATGGACCATGACTCATCTAAGACTGATTCTAACTGGAAAAATGACGGTGCTAACACTTGGCTGCAAGGGGGATGATATCCTCCCGGTGAGGTGGCAAAGAACAACAGACCAGGTACCTGACCATTTGGATTTATTTGATTTGCGGATTCTAAAAAAATGGAAAAGACTCACCCTAGACCTTCTTGACACAGTCATGACCAAACTCAATATAAACTTAGGGCCTTCACTTCGGGCTTCAATTTTTTGCTGACTACTGACTCGAAACGTCTTCTTTGAAAACACAAAAAAATGGCTATTTACAATTACATGAGGGACTAAAACTAAACCAGATAATGTTTAAGGACCCTGCCATTCACAGGTCCCCCACTAGTGAGCTCTCCATTAAACTCTTGTAGCAAGTATGCGTTGTTCTCATGATACACGACAATCCTGAATGGCCCCATCCAAAGATGATCAAACTTTCCATGTTTACCTTTGTCTTCATTCCTCACGTCCGACTTCAGCACCAGATCATTTACCTTGAAATCCTCCTGCTTAGTATGCTTGTCGAAAATATTCTCCATTCTGTCTTGGTGAAGCTGTGATTGGTTGAAAATTTGTTCCCTCATTTTGGCGCGCATGAACCAATTGGTTTATCCTCCTCTGAGCATCGTTAGGTTCAACTTCTTTCTCTTGCAGCAATCTCTTGACTAACAATCCCAACAAGGTGGGGAAAACTGCCTCCGCACTGTATATAATTTGGAAAGGCGATGTGGAGATGGAATTTTTGGTAGTGATTTTATTAGCCTATAGTGCGTAGATAAGCTTCTTCTGCCAAGCCTTCTTGTTGTCCTGCAAGAGTTTTTTAATAATCCTGGTTAAACTTTTGTTGGACAATTCCGCCTTTCCATTACCTTGTGGGTCATAAGTCGTAGAATTTCCTAGGGTTATGTTGTAATCATTACAAAAATTCTCCATCTTTTTGGACTTGAACACCGCTGCATTATCCGTGATGGTCTTGACAGGGAAACCGAACCTAGATAGGATATTGGTCTCTAGAAACTGAATGATAATTGTGTCGGTAGCTTGCCTTGTGGGGACCGGTTCAATCCATTTGGTGAAGTAGTTTGTGGCTGTTAGTATCCATCTATGTTGAGATGAGGATCAGGGGTGAATTTCTCCTATAAAATCTCAGCCCCATTGCATAAACGATGCTTCAATGGAGATATGATTTAGGGGCAGAGGCTGCGACTTCCTTTTCCCATTGAATATCTGGCACTCGTGGCAACTAGACACTTCCTTATATACATATGTAAAAATATTGGGCCAATAGAATCCCGCCCTCAAAATTTTGTGTGCGGTAGTTTTCCAGTAATGATTCCCCCCAAAGTATCCTTTGTGGAATTCCTTGATAGCTTGTTCTGTGTCTTCTTCCAGCAAACAATTCAACAACATCCCTCCTAGGTCCTTCCAATACAAAGAATTGTCCAGGATGCAAAACTTAGCTGCTTTTAACTTCAAAAACCTCGCCTTGGTTTTGCTCAACCCTGGAGGAGCTTGCAAATTTCTTAACACATAAATAATGTCAGTGTACCAAGGCGAGTCAATGAATTTTTGAGATACCTACATGATTGTTTCCTCTTGTGAGTTCTTCGAAAGATCAACAATGAAATTTATTCCCAAAACATTGCAGTTCGACTACACCATCAATTTCTCCAGCCCTTGAGCTTTAATCAACTTTGTAGGCCTGATTTTGAGGTAATATTACAACATGAGCACGATCCATTTACCTCTTCTCGCTTCATGATCAGGATGAGTCAGGATATCCTTGACGACATTGCTAGGAACATAAGCAATGACGCGAGAATGCAGTATATAAGTCCTGAATTCTTTGAGGGAGTTCACTAAGGCATACACCTATTTTTCCATGATATCATACCTTAGTGGGGAGTCTCTCATTCTCCTTCTAAAATAGTCTATAGGCTTTTCGAAATTCTACTCATCCTTCTATAACATGACTCTGATGATGGTTTGTCCCGAGGTGAAGGAAAATAAGATAAAATCTCTTTTGAAATCCTGGTTGGCCGACATTGGAGATTTGGTCAGCGCCACCTTGATGTCTTCGAACGACTTCTTGGCTTCAGGGTTCCACTTTATCTCATTACCTTTCTTGAGCATACTCATGATGTGATTTATAATCTCAACTAAATTTGGAATGAACCTTCTCAGGAAATTCACCTTTCCCAAGAAAGACTGCACTTCTTTCTTACTTCTAGGAGTGTTGATATTCAAAATCCATTTCACCATGCTGGGGTCTATATTTATGCCTTCCTTTGAGATTATGTGTCCCAATATATTTCTTTCTTGCATACCAAAATTTATTTTTTTCGGATTTAATGAAATGCCAAACTTTCTGCATTTCTGGAAAACCTTCTTCAAATGCTCAAGATGTTGCTCATCGGAGTCAGAAAAAATTGTGATGTATTCCAAGTAAATCACGATAAACTTGTCTTTCTCCTCAACAAATGTTATATCCATGGCCCGTTCTGTGTCTATTCTTTAATATTCTTTCACTATTTGTAATCATCATCTTCTATCTGCTATCATGTTCTTCTTCTTTCATTTTGCTTTTGCTACATCATCTTGTAAAAATTCTACCTATGTTTGCACTACATCAAAAGTTTGTCTTCTTCTTTCATCTACACCTACAATCTTCTTCGTGCACTTGAAAATTTCCTACATAAAAATGTTTCTTGTTGAAGTGACATCTCCATCCAACGAGACACCTATGACACTAGATTGGAAAGTTGAATTGATGCAGGAATGTCGTGATTTACATAACTTGACTTTACTAACTTTGAAAATTTCAATGACTTTGACTCACTTAGCTTATATTTACTTTGGCTCAAATTCTCAGCTTGACTTCAACTTGACTTTGTTCCAAAATGGGATATGACTCAATGTGACTTTGACTCTTGACCACTTACATTATAGCCTTTGACTTTACTTTGGCTATATTCAAATTTGACTCTAGCTTCGATTTTTATTAACTTTGTCTTGAAGAATAACCGAAAGGACTTCATAACATGGACATCACACGACTCTCTTCCCACTTACAAATATCCTTTGACTCTTACCTTACATCAACACTTTAATTTTACATATATAAATCAGGCTTTCACTCCTTACATCATCATAAATGAATTTTAACATCTCAAATATTCCCATGGTATCATTTCTAATTGACATCTTTGAAACTAGGTTCTTATAACCATTGCAAATAATTTGGAAGTATTATGTGTCACCCTCTTCAATACAACAAGCTTTACTTAAATTTTGGTTTGGGGAAAACTCCATCTACCAAACACCCTTTTTTTAGGGTTGTCCTTTAGACAAAGTAAACCATACCCAATAAATAAAAACATGGTACCGAATGTCGTATTGTTAGGGTTGGCCTTTACTATTCACTTTCCATACTATTCACTTGCCACAGTGTTAATTTACTATTCACTTGCCATACAAGATATTAATGTCAAATGCCAAAAATAACATACCTTCATATCAAAAATGTTTGTCCAAAATTTTACATGGGTCAATAGTTGTAATGTTGTTTTGTAGCTTATCCATCTTAATTATGAACTTCACTTTCTATCACTTCACTGTTGAGAATATCAACCAATCACATCACACTGCACTGTTGAGAATATCAACCAATCACATCACACTGCACTGACCTCTTCGTTGGTTTTCACACAATATGTAGTCGCATAATGGAACCCAACTATCATGGACACAATGTCTTCCACATCAAAAATAATTCCTATTAAACAACAACTTTAGGAAAGAAAGCGATTGGAGAAACAAATAAGTAGATTTCTCAATGATTTATGCAATATATAGATTAGATCACATGGATTTATCTTTCATCTAACTCATTCGTAGTGTACAAGTAAAAAATTGGCATGGGGTAGTGCTTTGAATTCACACATACAACCCTATCATATTTCATGTGGCCTTGGTCATGGATTTAAAAGGTAATCTCTCCTTACCATTAATCATTCGACGAGCATGGTTCCAACACTTTGAACCTAATGAATTATACTATCATAAACTAAAACACAATGCTCTCTACTGAAATTATAATAGTGCTCAAACAACCCAATCCAAGATGTTAATACTTCCAACATTTCCATAATTAGAGTAGCATTAGCATCAAATATGATGAAAACATTATCAATCAACTAGCAAATAGGTGGGAGGATGGCATGGCCATTGCAACAACACGCCCAGAACAATGGTTCCTTCATCCTTATCTCTATGATCTTTCTAGTTGGATGTGAAATATTTCCTCATTGTGGCTTTCAAAGATAGGTATGTTGTGATCTCTTTCTTATATCATATCTACAATGGATCTATTTCACTTTACCTCCTTCAAACATACGCTCATGTGTTATGTTGTTTAGAGTGCCATGTGGTTGGAGTTTTCATATTTGTCATCTTCTTTCATGACACGAGCTTCACAATACTTATTGAGAAACATGAATGCACTTATTTCTCCCTAACACATCAGGGAACTCCATGTACTGCAACCACGAGCTCTGATACCAAATGTTGGATTTACGAACTCAGCAGTGAATACACACAAACAACTATCAAGCAAGGGATGTCAGGAGTGCATACTCAAGAAAACCCCAAAAGAGAAATTCTATTCAATTATACCATTTGTGTGTGCACTTCTATTGTACAATTGGTTCCTTTATATAGCTTTGGGTGACCATAAAAAATATGTCATATTTAATATATTTAGTTCAACCATCTCCAACAATATCTCCCTATATATCTAAATTGATTCTATGAGATCCTTGTATGACCCCAAGGGGAGGCATATATGGGGTTAAATGTATATGTAATAGTGTCAACCTAATATGTTAAGCCCTAAATAGTGGCACATTACCCCTTAATTGGGGCATATTACATTAGTATTGTTATTTTATTTATGTCGGCTTGGGTCCATTTGTTGTAATTGTACCTCCTAGTCTCCTATATATACCCAGGAGACCTTTTCATTTGGAATCATCTTGTATTTGTAAATTTATGTGGTGCATAAGGAGGTTTCCTCCTCAAAGATGCTTATTATCTAAAATTCTCTCTTTGTCAAGGCATTGAGTACTTATTCTAAGGTTTTTTATGCTATTTTGATATTTGGTTCTTAACATTTGGTATCAGAACTCAAGGTCTTGGGGTTTCACTGCTACATCTGATACACCTTGGAATTTTTGCTATAACTTGTTTTCTACAACATTTAGGAAGGAACGCCTTGGAGGGTAGACAAATCAAGGTAGTTGGGGTTCAAATTTCAGTTCCTGAGGCCTTATACTTTTAGAGATATAGCCTTTGTAAGATAGGGTTTTGGAAACATCTTGAATTTATCCATCGCGCAATGTTCGCTATAATTTTTTTTTTTGGGTGATATTTCAGACCCTAAAACAAGGAGGCTATTAATATAAATTATCAAGGTAGTTGTGGTAAAAATTTCAGCTTCTATTTCATCCTAATTTTGTAGATACACCCTGTGTAAGATAAGGTAGTTGACTAGTCATATTAACTAGTCTCAAA
>SNQJ01S0195347.1:17557-27859 GCA_010110895.2 Picea sitchensis | reverse complement strand
AATGGCCTAAAGCCGACATAAATAAAATAACATTACTAATATAAATTACAACTAATGGCCTAAAGCCGACATAAGTAAAATAACATTACTAATCTAATATGCCCCAATTAAGTGGTAATGAGCCAATATTAGGGCTTAGCAGTATAAGGACAAGGTTGTTGGGTTCTCTCAAGTAGAGGGAGTTGACCTTGATTATACTCTTGCCTCAATATTCTCTTAGAAAGATGGAATTGACCTAATTGACATTGATGAGTCAATTGCCATTGGTTTTGACATATTGCATGGGTGAGATTCCCATGATCATAGGTTGTTGACAGTTTTGGCCCATGATATTGAATTAAGGGATGGTGGAGTTTGTCAAGTTGTTGATGATTTGGAGTTATGTTCCTTTAGATCCATAGGTGGTCAACATTCTTTGGAGATTTGAACTATTTTCATGGAATATTGTGTTGTTGGGTATGATGATAATTATATAGCTTATAGGATCGATATTATAGCACAATGGAAGATAGTGGCGATCAGAGATGTGAAGTTTGATGAGGATGTAAGTTATTCCAATTCCTCTAAAGGTAGTGAGGAGGTTGATGTTCCAAATATTGATTCAAAGGTGAGGTGATATTAGGGAAGGATATGCCCTCACCTTCCACTCTAGCACTCAGAAAATTGAGATGGATTACCCAGACATTACAGGAGGCATAAGAGTAGGTAGGAGAACCTAGATATGTAATGAGGGTGGGTATACCTAATAGGCAATATTTAGCCATTTTGCATTAGATTCTTCCACTTATGATCCTACCGATAGTTTTTGGGAGGTTTGGTGTTATTCCTTGGTAGAGGAGTGTGATGGATGGGTGATAATTTATTTTCAAAATACAATGGTTGATTTTGAGGCTGCAACGAGTTCATATATGTAGATATTAAGTTTGCTTGAGTTGTAGAGGGAGAAGATATATGTTGGTGAAATTTGTTTCCTCATAAAGAGGAAGTGTTATCTTTCAAGTTTACTTTGAAATTGTTTACACTATGTTCATGAGTGCTTCATGATATTTGGGTGCATGGTTGACTCTTGATGTTCCATGATGGACTTGCACATTGGAAATGGCTTACCCTTGAGTTTCCAAAACTTGTATGGATGCTTGCATGACATTCCTCCTTGGAGTATTGGATAACTATGGAGCTTGGTGATTTCTTCATGTAACCACAACATGGAGGGAGTTTTCTTGCTTGTAGGACACCTTGCATTGGAGGAGGAGAAATGAGCATTCCAAAGGAGGGTGTTGAGCTCTAGATATATGGGGTTGCTTGATTTATTTCATGGAGGATTACAATTGAATTGAAGACACTTTGGTTTAGGTAGTGGAAATGTAGGTGTGGTGGTCCCTGATGAGGCACATGCCCTTAGAGAGGCATGGGATATTTGGAGCCTTAGAGGAGGAGCGTTGGACCTTGGAAAGTAGGGCTACTACCTTGGAGCCTTTTTTGTTGATCATTGTCACCTTGGATCATGACACGTGTCACTTGGAGTAGAGTGGTTCACATACATGGACCTACTTGTGGCTTGTAGGTTGTTTGTAGTGGAATAAGTCCACTTATCGTTGTAGACCTCCCTTACCTCTCATATGAATAGAGGAAGGAGAGAGTGATTATAATCACCAATCATGTACTTGTGCTTATTATTCTTTACTTGTGCATATTATTTACCTCTCGCTCTCTCTCTCTTGTTCAACCTTATCTATATTTTATGTCTATTTGTCTTAAGGTGTTAGGGTTTCTTGGAGCATTATTTTAAGTCTATGGCTAGGGTTTGAACCCTGAGGAGGCATTATAGTTAGGGTTTAGTGACAAACCCTAAGTTATACTTATTAAGGAGGAATATAAAAGGATATTCCTTGCATGAGGATAAGGAGGACTTAATAGTGGTGATTCTAGCGTGTTGGAGCATCTATGGTGGAGCTAGGGTTTTTGAGAGATTGGAGGGTTGTACCATATTGTGATATGCTGAGAATATGCACTTAAAATTCATCTCTTATATGTGTGTGTGAAGTTTTCAAAGGTCCAAAATTGTCTTATTACTTATTTGATTTTCAATTATCATCGTCTTCATGGTTTGGTAACTTCTATAGGTGGGAGGTTCTAAAGGGATCATCCTATATCCCAAGGGAAAACTTGAAACAACATTCACCTGGTACCTAGGAAAGTACATAAAAAGTCAAGTTGGCAGTTATGATCTTCTCTAGGGCATTCTCATAAAAATTGAATCTAGAATAAATACTTTGATTGTCATAGGTGACTCAAGCATAATCACAAAACTAATTTTCTCAAAATCAACCTAGTCTCATAGAAATATTTCATATATACTAGCTTGTACTCAAAAGGAGGTTTGCAATATCCAAAAAGTATCATTTCACCAGGTCCTATGAAAGAACAATCATCAAGATGATACTTTAGCCAATGAGGCTATCACTCTCAAAATTAGGGTGCTTGATAAAAATGGGGTTTTATTTTATCAACCAATACCTTAATTCTCATAGGTTATGCATATGAAGGCACATATCATCATATTAATGTCGCATATGTCATGACACCATAACCATTGGATCGCAATCAAGACACCTAGATACAAAAGGACCTATATATCCTTCTATCACATGCTTGAACTGAATTCAGGTCTACCTCTTGAACATCTCAGTGAGGTGGGAGAATGGATTTTGGCATGGGAGAAATGATAATCACCATTTGGATCAATGTTATTTCATTATAAAATTGATTCATAAGAGTTTCCCTTAGCCTTTTGATGGTTTTCTAGAGTTTATATTTGTTGGTCATGATCTTAGGGCATGCTCCGTGAATGGATTTTCCATTGTTCTGACCCTTGGATATATTATGTGTGTTTTTTTTTAGAGTTAGTGCATCCTTGTTCTACATTTGTCTTCTAGGATATAGATTCAGAGAATTGTTATCCGTTGGTGTTTTGGTCAACCTCATTTGAGGGTGTGGCACTTTGGTTTTTCTTGGCATTGGCTCATTTTGGTTTCAAAAATCCGTGGACCTTGTTGATTTAGGTTGGTTGTCATTGATGTCAACCCTTGAAGGAAGTTGGAGAACCCAGGTTTGGGTAATGGACCCAATTTTGTTTGATGGATAACAATATGAGTTGTTATATATTTGAAGGTAATACTAGTCTATATGGATAATACATGTCATGCCATTTCTAGTGGTATGTGGAACGCCACATAACTCCTCACGGTTAGAGAGTTATGGCCATGTGAAGTTGGAGAACCCTCATGAGCCATCTAGAAGCCCCAAAAGGTCAAAGTAGTCAAAGTGGTTCAAGATATTTTTAGAAGGTAAATAATAAAGTGAAGTGATGAGTGTACTATAATTCAAAGTGAATACAAAATAAATTATTTAAATAATAAAATTAATGGAGAAATTACTAAGTTGACAAGTGGGTTAGCCCTAAAATAAGGAAAGTGGTTTAAGATGGTTAGAAGGTAACCCCTTGAGGTAAAGTGAAGTGATGAGTGTACTATAAGTCAAAGTGGATACAAAATAAATTATTTAAATAATAAAGTTAATGGATAAATTACTAATTGGACAAGTGGTTAGAAGTTGGTTAACCCTAAAATAAGGAAAGTGGGTTAAGATGGTTAAAAGGTAACCCCTTGATGAAGCTACATGAAAGTATAAATACGAGGCAAGGCTCTCTCATTTTATATCAAAATTGAGCATATTGAATCTCTACAGGTGACCAAGGTAACCAAAGGATATCTAAGCCGAATTTTAGAGAGAAGGTGAAGTATAGAAGGCTGAAATTCAAGAGAGGATAAATTCTTTTGATGATGCTTTCTAAGGTATGTTATTTACAGGTCATCTCACCATTTTTGAAATAATTTTTTTTCTAGAATGATTTAGACTATGAAATTGATAGGACATTGAGAAAACATATCCAAGTAGATGTGGTACAAATTTCAGCTTGTGGGTCGTTGTAGTTTTTGAGTTACACTCCGTGGAATATAGGGTTTGTGGCTAGTCCTGAAACTAGTCTAAAACATGTGTTTCAGGTAAAAATGTCATAAATTCTTCATAAAATATCCAAATTAAGTAAGACCATATGTGTTGGTTAGAGTAAAATATTTAGTATTCCATGTAAAATTTTCAGATCCATACAACAAATATTCCATGCGGGGCACGCTCTACAATTTCGCTTTCTAGAATAAGCCAAAATTCAACAAGGTATGCCATTTTTGCTATAACTCATTTTTTGAGAGGTTCCAAGTAGTGACACCTGGAGGAATTGCATTAAAAACACCAAAGAACATTGTGTACTATTTTCAGATCTTTATTCATTACAGGTACATAGTTATGATTATTTCAAGTTAGGGTTTTTGACTAATCCAAAACTAGTCATGTGAGACTAAAGAAAAGTTTGATGAAAATGCTAGTCTCTTGTTATTAAAGTTAAGGAAGGTTTTCAGGTATGTGATCATATACACCAGGTCTATTACATAGTTACAAATCAGATTTAGATGATGAAATTGATGAGGGCTTTTAGTTGAGGTACATGGTTGAGACAAGTAGTTGATGAGTTGGCACATACATGAGGTGTATAGTTGATGGTGTTGGTACATCTTGATGAGTCATAGTTGATACATGATTGGTACATACTTGGTACATAATTGGATGCACTTGTTTATGTGACAGGTTGACTACAAGTTGTTTGGTACATATTGGTGCATGGTTGATGCAATTGTTTATGGTACATGTTGATTATAGGTTGAGGTACAACTTGATGCATGGTTCAGATTTATTGGTACAAGTTGTTTGGTGCAGGTTTATTGGTACATGTTTACAATAGTATATCTCAAACTGATAGTGTGAAATTCATTCCATCATTCTACTTATACATCAGGGCGGTTGGATGGGGCAAGGACATGTGGTTGTAGCCACCTTCTGGTTGTACCCGGAGAACATAGGGGGTGGTATTCACCTTTTGGTTGTAGCCAAAGAATTAGGGAGTTGGAGCTTCCCTCAGGTTGTAGCCTGAGAAACTAGGGGGTTGGAGCCTCCTTCCAGTTGGAGCTGGAAAAAAAAGGAAGTTGGTGCTTCCAATGAATGTAATTCTTCAAGACATATAAGAAAAAACATTCCTTGGTTTTCTCATGCTTTGGGTTTCCACATAAAACATTGGTATACTGTGTATGTGTATGATTGTTCATTTGTTCATTGCTTATTTACTCTGCAGTTATTGGATGATAATGCTACATTGATATAACACTTGGATTATATGGTTAAAAATGATTAAATTTCTCTATTACTAATTCACGCCCCCCCTCAGTAATCCAACAGACTTTTGGAACCCTAGTAGTGTTGTGTGGTTTGTGGTGTAGTGGGGTTCCTCCTATCTTTTGGTTTTATTTCTTTTATGAGAAAAATTTAGGGCCCTTATCTCCTCTCAGGGGCTGGCAACACTGCTTTGTCATGTGTAATGTACTTGTGGGATATAAGGAAGCCCAAGAAATTCAAAGAGTCCTTCAAAGACATGAATAATCCACTCAATTTAATATAACTTATCTCTTCTTTATGTATACAAAAGTACGTGAAAATGAGCATCCATGCACTTCTCAAAATGCCATAATTATGAACACTTTGGTCTAGCAAAAACAACATATATATACCCTAGAGGCAGAATGTGTTGGAGATATTACACATTCACCTAAGTAATTATTTTCCTAAGTTTGATAGTCCAATGTTGAGGGCACTTCCATATATGAGAACATTCTCTCCTAAGAATATTCCCCTACAAATTAGGATGCCTCCCAAAAAATATGGCACCTTCCCTCTTATGTTCAGAGTCAGTTACAACTTATTCAGACTAGGGGAGGTCACTCATTCACAACAACCTCGGTTTTATCACTAGCAATTGTATGTTCACCTTTTTTTCCTCACTGGGAGTATGCATATCTCATGCATGTGGCCAAGAGAGAACATATCTTATGATTTCATGTGTTTCTCTCACTTCCACACGTGTGACTCAGTTAACTGATTATTGCATGAACTGGTTAACTAGGATTGGGTGGCAGATTACTTCGGTTTCTATCAATGAGCATCTAGATCTCTCTAGATAAATACTATAGTGAATTCACTTAGCCATGTAGAGTATATCACATGCATTTTTTTTTATCATTTTTATCATACATTTAATACAATTCATTCTTTTTCTCTTCTCTCTTCCCTCTCTCGCTCTCACAAGTTTGTGTGACTTTTATACTAGCTAGGTTCACTTTGAAAACTCCACATGGTATCAGAACCTTGATTTCTAGGAGAAATAACATAATCATTTATATTTGTAGGTACAAGAGGAAGATGTGGTTAGAAAATATGTATTACTCATCGTCAATACTTCTCACATCTCATAACTAATTTGAGTGGAAGCCAAAATTTCTGCATCATCTCATATGCAGAGGCTTGTACCAGATTACCATGGCTACAGAGGTGGATACAACTTCTCTTGTCGAGAATAACAACTATCTCAACTGCATGAATGATGCCTACGACATCATATGTGTGTCTATGTCCCTAGAGATTCTATTTCACATTGAAGCTTGTACTAGACCAAATGAGATGGGGACAATGCTAGTGGATCTCTTTGGAAAATAGGATGAAATAAAAGGCCATATGCTCAAGGTCGAGTTGAATTCCTTAGATCCAAGGAATTTTAATAACATCCAAGACTTCTTTACGAAGTTCAAGTCCCTCCTCCTTCATCTAAATGGATGTGGAATAGATAAATCCACTCAACACAATCAAATAATCCTTTCTATCTTGGAAAATCTTGGTTTGGATTATGTTTTTTTTTTATCTCATCATTCCATAAAAATAGATTCACTTCAGGAACAACCTGTAAAATGTCGACATTGTATCATTTTATTGAATCCCTAATTCATGAGCAAGATAATCTCATCAAAATGAGGATAATCAAGGGATCTAATGTGTATGCACTTGTTTTTCATGAAAGAATCAACACTTCTGATTCAAAGTCCAAGCATAGAAGCAAGGGAAAGGCACATGCAGATCCAAAAAGGAAGGGTACTCCAAACCCTTCGATGATTCCTCAGGCTCCAACGGTGGAAAAGAAAATAAAGGGAATAACAAATTTGGTTACTGCAACCACATCTATCATCCCGAATCATTATGCATGAAGAAACAAATTGATCTTATGGTGCAAATACTTCATTAGAACAACCTCGGGGATCATATTCCTGAAGCTACCAAGAAGAAGTTGTAATATCAAGCACTAGCAAAATGAGGTAAATCTCATGCATTGCTTGTGATTAACTCTTCTCATGATGCACATATATTATATTCAAGCACATCCCATCATATGGTAGCAACAAAGAATGTTTTATCTTCTATTTCTACATGCATGGGTCCTCCCATCCTCATGGGAGATGATACATGTCATGTGTTGAATAAACTTGAAATACAATCTTAGAAATAACTCCAATAAATCACACAAAATACTCAACACAAGAAATAGATAAAATCCTTGAGGTAGGGAAAAACCATATATTATTCCTTATGGAAGGAATGCACTCCCAAGCAATACTTGTTTGCTACAATAACAATGTTCTTCAATATGCTTCAATACATTTCTTACACTTATTTATATGGCATTATATCTCTCTCCTAGGAACATTCTAGAGAAGGAGTATTCTAGTAGATGGAACCTTCTAGAAAGCCTTCTCACCTTTATTTTGTTCACACTATTACATTATATATATATATATATTCACATCGGGAAAACCTCTCTAGGTACCCCCCAATATTACCTCCCTAGATATACTACATTCCATCCCCCTTCGCATGTTTCGTCCTCGAAACATGAGACGAAACCATACAATATGACCAACTAAGAAAAGTAGCCAACTAGTACCAAGTACAAGAATTCATCCATCCTAATGGAAGATGAACATGATGTCCAATTGTTTCCTTGTCACCTCGATCTTTATCTTTATCATGCCTTTGGTGCCATGGGGTTGTTTCTCTATCCTGATATCATCCTGCAGTGTCCATATTCCTCCGAGAACTTATTGCTTTGTTTCCTTTCTAGTGCCACGTCGGTCCATAAAAGGCGTGTTTATGCCCCTGCCCCTGCCTTGATGATTGTTGTTTCTCTATGTGGTGTGGATGTCGATATAAAACATATTTAGGAATCTTTCATTTTTTCTTCAACTTTTCAATATGTTGTTCCTTTGATTCAATTATCTCCTTGTATTATTTATTGTGTCCTTCAAGTGGTTTTGCTTCATGTCCTACTGTAGACTCTGCCTCTGAGGCAACTTCAGATTTTGCAATAACTTCTTTTATTTCCTTCGTGGTCCCTTCTTTCTTAATAAGAGACATATCCTACAATGTAACTTTCTTTTTATTGTACCAAAGTTTCAAAAACTTCTTTTACACATTAATATTAATTGTACCAATTGTGGCCATCCAAGGATATCCAAAAATAACATCCACATCATTCATATCAATAACACAAAAATCAGAATGCAACACATATTTGTCCATAGTGAGCCTCAAATATTTAAAAAATGGAGCATTTTCACCCTCAATTTCTGTGCTTTGAATATTCTTTTGAGGGACTTGCAATGTATTAACCAACTTAGCATCGATAAAATTGTGTTGGCAACTAGGATTAATAGAAACAATCACCTTTTCTTTTTTAATACATCCATGAACCTATAATATAGAGTTGTCACATGAAAATAAACCCTTGGTCTCTTGCTATCAATATTTTTTACATGAGACCAGCTATATAACAACACTTTTTCAAATTCTTCATTACAAAGTGCCATCGTCTCACTATAGTTAAGTAATTTCCACCAAATGGTTGCATCACCTTGTAATTTGAAAGCCACCCAATGGGTTCAATTCTCTTCCCATGTAGACTTCCTTCCTTTGATGAATGCGTCAATACTAGGGCCATCATATTTTCATGTAAAATATATCTCTCTATGAAAACTCCAAAAATAGAACTAGGGTTTGTAAAAAAATCGTGCGGCTTTTTCGGAAAAACCCTGAAAATTGTCAAATTTAAAATGTTGATAACTTCACTTCCCGGAATTCGTTTCGACCAATTTATTTTTTGAAATTGGGTAGTTCTATTAGAAGATTTCAAAGATCCAATATTTTCCTACAAATTATGAGCAAAAAGTATCAAAATGGAGTCTCAAGTGCTCCGCCCCTTTTATCGCCTAGAAAAAAAAATCTACAAAAAGAACAAAAAATGTCTTCCCTTCTTTGGCCAAGGAAAGAGTTCTGATACCAATTGTTATGTGCCTAAATAATCATGAAATACAATCTCGAAAAATAACTCCAATAAATCACAAAAAATACTCAACACAAGAAAAAGATAAAAACCTTGAGGTAGGCTAACACCATATATTATTCCTTATGGAAGAAATGCACTCCCAAGCAATACTTGTTTGCTACAATAACAATATTCTTCACTATGCTTCAATACATTTCTTACACTTATTTATATATCATTCTCAATTAAGCCCTAGAAAAATCCCCATAATATGTATAAAACCCCTTATTATTCCCTAGATATTGAATTATTACATTTCTAGTAGGTCGGATAGAACCCTTCTTTGCACCCTTTTATTATAATTGTAACCCTTTGTCTCATATATATATATATATATATATATATATATATATATATATATATATATCGAGGAGATCTAGTATTAGGATCATATTATCTCATCTCATATTGTGTTATGAAGTTTATATATTATAAAGGAGGTTTCCCCCTCGAAGTGGACTGAATTTTATTGATTTATTATCACTTTTAAGGTGTTGGTTCATAACATTTGGAATCAGAGCTCAAGGTCTTGGGGTTTTACTGCTACATCTAAGACACCTTGGAATTTTCACTGTAACTTTTTTTCTACGACGTTTCAGAAGGATTTTTTTGGACAATCTTTAGAAGACGGATCAAGGTACTTAGGGTTAAAATTTCAGCTCCTGAGGCTCTATAATTTCGTAGATATAGTCTGGTCAATCTCGGGTCCTAGAATCATCCCGAATTTAGTCATCGCAGAATTTTCGCTATACATTTCTTTCATTGACGTTTCAGAACTTGAAAATCAGAGGATATTCATAGAAATTAGCAAGGTGTTCGGGGTAAAATAGTGATATCTTCTTCAGTGAGTATCCAAATTAAGTGAGACTAGTTGCATTGGACAATGGACAATCTAAATTATTTGTGGTGTAAGTTTCAGAATCCAATAT
>SNQJ01S0195346.1:17542-27802 GCA_010110895.2 Picea sitchensis | reverse complement strand
AGGAAGAGGTTCCAGTCAAGGTGACAGTGTGGACTGAGAACCTAGGCATTGTGCCTCCAAGGACACACTAAGTGAGCAGGACTTAGCTCACGTTAGCAAGTGTGTATTAGGACGACAATAAGGATGATGAAATATGCACACAAAGCAAAGTATAAGCAGTGTTTAAAGAGTGGGGAAAAACTCATGTACGCAAAAGAAAAGACACACCAAACCAAAACATATATAGTACAATATTGTACAAAGAACACATGTGAGATATTCTATGCATAGTAATTCTTTAGGTAAATTCCATTTCATGGCTCACCGAGAGATAATCCATTGTAATCCACTAACTCGTAGGTTCCTCTCTGTAGCACACGCTTCATGATGTATGTCCCATGCCACATAGGTTATAACTTACCTGCACCAAGTTAGTCATGATCTTGGTCATAGACCAAGACCAGATACACTTCTGCAAAAGAACGAGGTTGAACAAAATTTTCATATTGAGTCTTGATGCATTTTTGATATGTCTTGTTAATGAGAGAGGCAACACGATGGGTTTCATCCAACTTCGTTAGATATTAAAATCGTTATTCTACGACATAAGTATGGGGTAGGAGTTCTACGGTGATTTTCAAGGATGGAATCTCGCATTCAATCGAAAACACTACTTCCAACCCATAAACCAACTGAAAGAGTGTAAATTCAGTGGAGGTTTTAACTGAAGTCTGATAAGCCTAGAGTGTACAAAAGAGATGCAAATGCCAAGAGGTTTTTTTCACCCCCACCATGCNATGCATTGAAGCATGGTCTTCATGACTTTGTTGATGGCCTCACTTGTCCATTTTACTGAGGATAGTAAGGGGATGATTTTTCATGACGAAAACCCAACTTGGTGTGAAATTCACCCATCATCTAGTTTTGGAAATGAGATCCATGATTAGTTACAATATCTTGTGGGACTCCAAAGCGAGAGATGATGTTATTGAACATGAAGAGTGTGAAAGTTTGTCCATCGTTAATAAATGTAGGCATAGCCTCAGCCCATTTGGTGAAATAATCGTCTGCGATGATAATATAACCATGCCTCTAGATGAGGTAGGATTCCATTGAATGAAATCAATATCCCATTTTTCAAAGGGGTCGATGGCGACAATTGGATGGAGTGGAGCTGTGTGGGTTTGTGATTTCTTCTAAAATATCTGACAGGGTGGGAATTTTTTAACGACCTCAATGTAGTCTTTGAATATGGAAGGACAAAAATAACTGACATGTAAGAGTTTTTGGGCTGTAGGCATCCCATAAAGATGACCTCCAAAAAATCCAAGGTGACAGTCATTTAAAAATTACTCAGTCTATTCATGAGTTAAGAAAAGTCATAGAACAATGTGAATACCTTGTTCACCTTGTCAATGGCATTCCTAGTGGGCACAACCTTGATCCACTTGGTGAAATAGTTAGTGGTAGTGAGAATCCACTTGTTCTTCCCACTAGAGGATATATTTATCTCACCTATGAAGTCTAACTGCCATTGTTGAAATGGATCACTGGAAGTGTAGGTTTTAGGGGTAGTGATAGTAACTTCTATTTTCCTACAATTTTTTTACATTCATTGCAGGCCCTAGCAGTAGTAAATATATCAGAGAAAAGGTTGGTCTAGTAGTACACTGCCCTTAGGATCTTGAGAGCTGTGGCCTTCCAATGTTGGTGTCCTCCACATACTCCTGTTTGAATTTATGTTGTAACTTGTTTGGGTTCATTTTCATCCAGGAATTTTAACAGGATGCCAACATGATCCCTCCAATACAATTTCTAGTTTGAAATGCAGAATTTGATAGCCTTCAATTTGAGAGACCTGACCTTTGTCTTCTCCACATCTGGTGGACATTCAAGATGTTGCAGAAAATAAATGATGGGTGCATCTGATTGGGTGAAGATTTGATGTAATTATAACACCTTATAATTTGATTATGATAACAACTTGGTAAGTCCTTGTCCCTTAATAAGCTTGGTGGGTTTTATGTGCAAGTATTACTCCAATAGTTTGATAATCCACTTCCCTCTTTTCCCCTCACTATCTGGCTGGACCAAAATCTCTTTGACACTGCTGCTAGGAACAAAGGTTGTTATGATACACTATAACACATATACCTTGAAGATCTTAAGTTCTTTGACCAACACATAAGCCTTCTTTTCTAATATATCATACTTCAACTCAGCATCTCGGAGGGCTTTGCTAAAAAAGGCTATGGGTTTTTCATGCCCTTCTCCATTTTTCTGTAGTAGTACAACAACAATGGTTTCCTCAGAAGCGAAAGAGAAGATGAATAAATATTTTGCATAGTCAGGGATGGATAATATAGGGGCTTCAACTAAAGCCTGCTTGATCCTTTGGAATTTTGACTTTGACTCTAGTGACCATTTTATCACATCATCTTTCTTTAACATGTTAGTGATAGGCTTCGGGATTTTGGAGAAATTTGGCACAAAGCTCCTTAGGAAGTTTATCTTGTCAATGAAAGATTGGATAACCTTTTTAATTCTAGGGATTTTGATCTCTTGAATGGCACAAACTTGCTTTAGATAAATTTTTATACCTCCTACTGATATGATGTGGCTCATGAGCTTCCCTTCCGGCATGGAAAAGTGGGACTTCCTAGGATTCAAAGATATTCTGTATCTCCCGCATTTCCGAAAAACTTGCTCTAGATGCTGCAAATGTTCATCGTCGGACTTGGAGAAAATGGTGATGTCATCCAAATATATAACCATAGATTTGTCTTTTTACCCCACGAAAGCTATGTCCATGGCCCTCTGAAAGGTGTCCCCTACGTTCATCAGCCCGAAAGGCATATTGTCACACATGAATGTTCCCCATGGGGTGGTGAATGTTGTTTTTTATTTGTCCTCTTCACACACCACTATATGGTTATAACCAGAGTATCCATCTAACAAGGAAATCCCGTAGGCACCTACCACCCTTTGTAAAATATGATCCATCTTG
Organism: Picea sitchensis; assembly: GCA_010110895.2. Classification (NCBI taxonomy): domain Eukaryota; kingdom Viridiplantae; phylum Streptophyta; class Pinopsida; order Pinales; family Pinaceae; genus Picea; species Picea sitchensis. Next base: position 24,816 of record SNQJ01S0195346.1, on the reverse strand, counting down.
GGGAGGGGGTAATTGTATTTTAGAGAACACTTGTTGAGATTTTGGAAATCAACACACAAGCGTATCTCGCCATTTTTCTTTCTCACCAGTACCAAGTTGGCCACCCAACTTGAGTACCTCAATGGTACAATAATCCTTGCATCCAACATTTGTTTCAGCTCTTTCTTGATTATGGACATCAACATGGGATTAAATTTCCAAATCTTCTATCTGAATGGTTTGGATCCAACCTTCAAATGGATCTTGTGCTGGATAATGTTAGTGTCAAATGTCTTTAAATCCTCATATGACCATGCAAAAGTATCAACAAAAGTTTTGATGAGACTGACATGCCTGTCCTTTTGTTCTGCAACTAATGCTTTGGACAACTTGATGATATTGGGATTCTCAGTGGTCCCTGTTGACTGTCTATTCAACTAGGGGGCCAAATCCATGTGCAATGAAGAGATGCATCATCAGATGCTATTTTTTTGAAGACAGTTTGGTTCTACTGGACAATTTATGCCTCTAATACACTTTTTTGTAAACAGAATTTACGCACCCCTATGTGGGTTAATAATGTAATAGGTATGCATGGGTCATAGTTAGGTCAGTTACCTTGGGATTTCTTCATTAGGAGAGTTAATTTCACTGAGGGTTTTTTATCCTCAGGTTATTAATTGGTCTTTTCAGCCTTATTAATTTCCCTTGAGTTTTTCCCTCACACCAACAATATTTCCTCCAAAGTGGTGAAGGGAGTTCTAATGGGATTATCCTATGGTAACTATTGTTTAGGAATGATGTAAATTACCATGTATGACATCTTATAAAGTTTCATTGAATTTTGATGAGTCTAGATAAAAAAATTTAATTAATTAATTTTTAATTAAATTTTCCTAAGTTTGGAGGTTTAATTATTTAATTAATTAATTATTTTTGAGCAAAAATTGTAAAAACTAGGTCCTTGGACTTTTTATAGGGGTATTTTTGCTAAAAAGAAATGGAATGAGACCCCCTACACCCTTGGACCAAGTTTCAGCTCAGTCGGACAACTTTTGCTAGGTGTTTCCCCACCAAGAGTCTAGGTCAGTCAAAACCAACAATTTTAATTGCTAAGTCATGACATTGATAAAATGTCATGTTTGTAATTTTGAGTTAAAAGGGTGATGTATATATGTAAAAAGGTAAAATATATGTTTCCAAACCTAAACCTACCCAAACCAACTTAAGCCAACCTTTTAAACCCCCTTCACCCACTCACATCACTTGAACCCTCACGCCCCTAGGGGGATTTGCGCCCCCCCTTGCTTGGTGACGCGTTGTAACTTGAGTTGAAAGGGGTGGTGGAACCCTCTCCCATGTAGTGTGCCCTTCCTAGCCTCCCACGTCACCCTTTTTCTTTATCCCCACACCTCACAATCCACATCCAACTCATTTGTGCAAGCCAAAACCCTAGAGTTACGCTCCCCTCCTTGGGATTCTCTCTTGTGCTTGTTTGGTGGACACTTGGAATTGATCCAATAGAGGTAGTTTTGCCTCTCCAAGTATAAATATAACCCTCTTCTCCCTCATTTCTTGACCATATATTGAGCTAAGGCTATGCTACTGGATTTCCATCTCATCTCTCTCTCTCTGTTTCCATCTTGCATCCACTCTTTTGCTCTTGAGGGTTTTTGAGAAATTCATTGCTTCAAGACTTTCCCTTTTGGATTAATAGAGAATCTTTGGAGGATTGGAAGTACAAAGATTATTCTTGTCTCTTTCTTGCACATGAGGTGATATTGTGGCTTTGGCATCTTGGGTTATATTGAGTAGATTTCTTGAGTAAAGTATTTTACTTGGGTAGGTTAATCAATAGTATTATTGTTGATCTATATATGTTGGGTGGATAGTAGGGTGAAGTATTTTATTTTATTAGTCCATTCAATCATATTATCTACTTGTATCCCTCACGTTTTGTTTGAAGTTTTGTAGGTTTGCCTCTAGGGTTTGTTGGGATAGCCTCAAGGAGGAGTCTACCCTCAAGGCCCTTTTAAACTCCATGCTTTTCCGATTCTGATTTTATGTTCTCTTTATATCACATTTCAGTTATCTAACCATCATAGATAGGTCACAAAAATACATTTTTACTTGGAACTTTTATGTGAAAAATTTATGCCCTAAAAACAAAAAAATTTCTTCACTTTTCTTGTTGTGTGCAGCATTTCCAGCAAGCAATAGCTTGCTGGTTTTTCCAGGTTCTCATCAGGTCAAGGGGTTTTGCAGCCCACTTTTGGTCATAAAACACTCCCAAAGGTCTCTCCTTTGGGTTGGTAAAAAAATCTCACCCTTCTCCTTCATTTTTCTAGCATTTTTGGCAAGTTTTTTGAAGCTTATTCTGTTGTGTATAATTTCATTTGTTGTTAATAATATATTGTGCCTACACCTTGGGTGAGACATCCCCAAAATCATAAGGCTAGGACATAGTGGTATTTTCAAAAAAAAATTCATTCTTTTTCCCCACTTGTCACTAGGGCAAGGACGTGTGGCTAGTTGTGCTAATTTTAGTTAGTTTGCTTCTCTTTTCAACCCTCTTTGGCACAATAAAGGTAGGCTTGCCTCCACCTTCTGCCATTGTAAGTGGTTTGTCCCTTTGCCTTTCATTTCAAGTTAGCTAGCTTAGTTACGTGTTGATGGTTTACTTATGTTTAAATTATTAAAATATTCTAGAGGTAGATCTCATATACACACTAAATGTTAGCTTAATCCCTTGGGCATAATCTTGTTAGCATGCTATAATGTTTCAAGCTTCATAACATATTTTCTCATGCTAATACACATGGTTTAATGCATTGATAATGGTTTAAGAAGTAGTCCTCTCAATTTGCAATCAACTCTTTTTAAGGCCATTTTCCATCATCTATTTGTGAAGTGTATGTGAAGCATGCATGTGGTGTAGGGACACACTTTAGTTTCAGCAAACACTTTCATCTCTTAGCACTTTACTTTCATGCAATAACATTCATGGTTAAGTGGTTATAAACTAGAGCACTCTTTCTTTTCTTTGGCAAGTTGTTCTTGCCTTCCTTTTCATTCATTTATCTCATGAATCTTCTTGTTTTAATGCTTTAATCATATGGTATAAGGATAACCTTTCAATTCGACAATTATCTCAAGTTTCTTACATTGTTTAAATGCTATAATTTCTTGGTTTAAGAACACTTTCTTAGCTGATTGAAGTTTCGGTTTTGGGCCTTTTTCACTAATTTCGGAAAAGTAAAATTCACTAAAACACTCTTAAACACACCTAAAAACTTAGTCTGAAGGCATAATAATATATTAGACTTAACATGACACCTAAATCAACAATCTTTGCCATCTAAAACGGGGCTTGAGGAAGGCAACGAAAGGTGCTAGGCCAAGGACGGTCTCACGGCATGCGACGTCCTTTCCGGGAGTACTTGGGTTTTTAAGGTTGACCTGTGAAGCTAGGGTAGGACTCGTTGCCTCACTTCTTGAGCATCCAACAACCATTTGGTAATTGGGGGAGGAGGATTTTGGTTAACACTTAGTTAGGGGGTGGGAATTTAAAATATTTATAATCTTTAAGCAACCCTTAATCCACTTAGTGTTTTAGGAAATCACTTACTTGGGTATATCTCATGTTTGTTTAAAACTTTAATTGCAAGCACACATATTGTCTTTAATTTCACATGCAATTTTACTTCTTGGTGGATTAATTAACTAAGTGTCATCTTGAGTATTGTTGAGCATTTGTTCTTTCAAGTATTTATTTTCATGCTCTTTATGGTGTGATCCCTCAAGAGATAGCGCATCCCATTTGGAGGCATCATCTTGTTGGATCTTGAGTGTTGTGGATGCCATTGAAAAACAATCCAATAGAGTAAGTGCTATTGGGGTATGCTTGGCTTAATGTGGATGATCTTTATGTTTTAAATGTCTTTGAGTACCTACACATTAAAGCACTTGGTTATCTTTGTATCTTGTATATCTTGTGTCTCTTGTTCATATTTGTTGTACTATTATCTCATTCTTTATTATAATCTTGTTGTACCTTTGTAATTAACTTGTAAATATCTTGTAATCAAACACCCTTAACTTTAGTTGACCCATTTTCCCAACCTTAGGCACTAGTCTTAGTTGACTTAGGGAAAGACTTGCTTGACATAAGAGACCTTGCATCTTTCATTGCTTCCTTTGCATCATAGGTTAGTCTCCCCCCAAACTTCTAACAAATTCAAACCAAATCCTAGAACTTCAAGTTTAATCATATCTAGTAACTAGGGTCTACCCCCTTGGCTTCCCTAGGAGTAAGCCTAGACAGAAGAGGTTCAAGCCAAAGTGACAGCGTGGGATTTGAACCTAGGCATTGTGCCTCCAAGGACACACTAAGTGAGCATGACTTAGCTCACGTTTGCAAGTGTGTATAAGGATGACAACATATTTTGCGTCATTGTCGGGGATAAGTCATTTATCCTTGGTCAACATTACTTAACTTAATTTTTTAAGAACTAAACAATAAAAAATTTATCCCCTAAAGCTCATTGAACTCTCATTGGTTAGCTTTGTGTGGTTCCTTTCCAAGTGGAGACTCCATTGAAAAAATCTAGCAAGTATAATACTAGGAGCACTTCACAAGGAGTGATTTATTCTTTTCCTGAACCTGAAAAGGTTTATAGGAGGAGGCCAAATCGCCTTGCTCCTAGAATTATACTTGAAAGTCTTGGGGAAGAAGTACTCACTGATATCCAATACTTGTTCCAAACTAATAATCAACAAATTGTTAATAATCCCACTAATACTCCTAACATAACCATGAGTATTTTTTTGAGACCTTTTAACTTTGCAACAATCCAAGGTTCCCCTCACGCAGTTCCCGAAAAGGCCATAGACAAGCTACCCATCTTCCAGGGAAATAATGCAATCAGTGCTAAGTCTCACATTTCGAGTTTCCATATGTGTGTGGAGAAGTATTGTAGACGTCATAGTGAGGAAGATGTAAAGATGACTTTGTTTGTGTATGCACTTGAAGGAGATGTTGTTGAATGGTTTACTGATTTTGATCCAGCTAAGTTTAGCACCATTGATTCAATATTGGATGAGTTTAGGAAGAGATGGGGTGATAAAAAAGAACATAGGTTCCAGCTTGTTTCTCTTACCACTAGTCATAAAAAAGAAAATGAAACCGTGGGAGAATTTAACACTAAGTTCAATAGCTTGGTGAAGAGCCTTCATAATGATAGTATGCCTTCATATACTGCAATTTTGATTTATTATATAGAGGCATTTGAGGGTGAAATGAGGTATGCCTTGAGGGATAAGGATCCTCAAACTTTACAAGCAACACAAGCTACAGATGTAACAATTGAACATAATATGCTTGAGGCTAGGAAGTCTAATATTCCTGGTTCTGCTAGAGGGTCTTCTTCCCAACTTTATGATGAGAAGAAGAAGAATGTTGAAACTCAGAAACCCTCTAATGATGGCAAGAAGGAACTTACTCAATTGATTAAACAAATGGAAATTAATCGTGACAATTAGATAAAGCAAATGGAGATTAATCAAGCTAATCAATCAAAGGAACATGCAAATCAAATGAATTCCATACAAAATAGGTTGATAGCCATGGAAAGGGGTCAAGCTAGTAGGCCCCCACATAGGCCAAATGACAAGTGGCCTAAGAAATATCTTCCCCAAGATAAAAGACCACCAAATCCATTTGAATCCACTAATTGGGTTGAAAACCAGGTTATTCATTATTGTATACCTTGTAAGAAATTTCACGATGAATCAACTTACCAAGTTTTCCTTCACCGTTATGATGAGACGAGACCTTATGATTCTTCGAATGAACAAGTTAATATGTTGGGTCATGAGTTTAGTGTTGGCATGTATGATTGGATGGATTCTGATGAACCTAATTGGGGGAGTAGATAACATGAATTGCATGAGTGATGTTGTGGTGTATAATACAACATAAATGTTTGGTCCTAAGCCTACTCCACAACAAGTAGCTGAAATGGATAAATTTAGAGGCATTACCTATCAAAGGAATGGGAACAAAGGCCAAGATAAAAATCAAGCAAACATTCCCAAGATAGCTTCAAACCCCCCTAAATCAAATGTGTATACAAGTTCAAAATTAAATATTGACTTAGGAGGATGGTTAAGTAATGCCAAAATGTTGGTGCCTGTGTCAGAAATAATGAAGATTCCTTCTCAGAGGGAGAATTTTCTCAAAGCCATAGATTGTCCTTATCAAAAAAGTGTCGACATCCCACCAACACAAACTTATTAGGATGCACTAGTGATTCTACAAAATATGGATAGGGGGAATGAAAAGAATATACCCTTTTTCCTATCCTTGCTCGTGAATGATTTTATTCTTCATAAATGTATGCTAGAATCGGGAGCCACTTCAAATGTTATGACTAATAAAGTGATGGAACAATTGAACTTAAGAATATCTAGGCCTTATCATAAAATTTGTGCTATGGATAGTAGAACCATAGCGGTGCATGGTTGGATTAAGGAGTTACAAGTACACTTAGCTGCTTTCCCAGATATCATGATTGAGATGGACATTGTTGTAATTGATGTACCAGATACTTGGGGTATATTGCTAAATAGAAAGACAACTGCAGATTTAGGTGGTAGTTTGAAAATGGACTTAACTTATGCCACCATTCCAACTCCAAATGGTTTAGAGTTTAGATTGAATAGAGAGTTGGAAAGAAAATATCATGTGGAAGATCCTAGGAAAAAGGAAAATGAGATTGTTTTTCAGGAAGTAGAAATGGGATGTTATGAGATAGAACATACTCCGACATTTACCAAGATGGAGATTAATAGCAAACCCCCAAGCATTTGTAATGTTTGGGACCCCATGGATTCTTTTGATGGGTTTTTTCTCGAGGAAGATGTGGATCAAACAGATAATAGTTTGCCTCCTTCAGTGTTGAAGTCAGAGTTGGATTTGTCAGTTGAAAATGTGTCATCAACTCAACCTTCATCAATGGAATCAGTTAAATGTCAGAATAAGTCAGATGGAATTCCTGGGCCACACCTTTCTTAAGTTGCAGAGATCGGGAAAGTAAAAGATAGAATGAGTAATGAGAATCTAATGGGAATTACTAAGGATGATAAGGTTAATATTGATAAAGTAAAATATATCATCCATACTAATGTAAATTCTAACCTTGTACAATATCTACTGCAAACTGATATTCAGAAAAGAACAGAAAATATACAATGGCAAATACAAACATTACACAAAGATTTTTCACCTGGAAACC
>SNQJ01S0195345.1:0-17532 GCA_010110895.2 Picea sitchensis | reverse complement strand
TGGTAGATTTATTCAATTTTTCAATACAACTTTTGTTAAGGTAATTGAGAAATCAATTTTGTTTTTCCACTACTACATCTTTATGATTTTGGTTTGAACCCATTAAGTTGTAAATGAAAACCGAAATTAATTTTTTTATTAGCATTCAAGGGATACCTTAGGTTGGGAAATTCCCTTTCTTATTCATAAGAGTCATGACCATAATATTTTGAGTTCATAAACCTTGCATACATACATCTACCCTCATCTTTTAATGCATTCTTGCAACATGCATAATTTTCTCCAAACATTAATTACCTTCGAATTGTAGTCAACCTATATTCCACTACATGAAAAAATTTAGAACATAAATGTCTATGATTTGATTATTTCCAGTCATTGAGAATTGAATATTTGAGATTTCTTGGTTGTTGGATTACCTTGATTGGACATGTGTAGATACTATGTACCTGTTAGGGACCTAACCCCTCACATAGGTAGAATAATATACTTCCATGTAATACAGGTCAATATTAATAAGGCCTAGAAATAAGGAAGAATAAGTCAAATGTAAGAATACCTAATAGAAGCTTCTGCTTCTAGAAGGATCTTCCTCAATTGATAGACATATTTAATATAAATAGGAGTTGAGGGTATGAGAATTGTTTTCTTGCATATTGTTGTAATAGAGCTCTGCTCTACTGGAGGTTGCCCCCTCGAAGAGCCAAGTGAACATTGCTCTTAGTAATCAAAGTGATCTCTCTGGTGTTATTCTGGTATTATTTTGGTATTATTGTGGTGTTGTTATGGTTATATCATTGTTTATATACCATTTCTAGCTAATTATTTATGTTCTGCATACTATTTATTATCTGGAATATTATAAGTGGTATCAGAGCACCTTCCTTTACATAACATTGTGGGTTAAATGTTTTTTTCAGGGTAGAAACGTATTCTGACGTCTTTAAGCTACAAAAATCTGTCGTTACATGCATAAACCCACGATCGAGAATTCATACACACAGGAAATACAAGTAGTACTTAAGCGCACATCTGTTGGCCACCCTTGTAACCCCTGTTGGTACCCCTTCGAGTGGTAGCGCATCAAAAAAAACTTGTATACAGATCAACCTAGATCTCCTAAAGCCCTCCATAGATAAACCGATCAGCCACCTGATTGCTATAGTGCCACCGAGAAAAAAACTCGAGAAGATACTCTCTAGTACCTAGGTAGTCAGGTAGTACGGCTAAGGGAATGATCTAGCCTCCTTAGTTGGTGCCCTGAGATATTAGGTTGAGTACTACTATTGGACCCCGCACGTATATCAGAGAGATATAGCACAGGGAAAACCCTTGTCTATAGAACCCTTGAATACCCTAACCCTTGGGATGGAAACAAAAACAAAACAAACAAGATCTATTGACACACAACTGTGTCTCCTACATTCGGGTTGTGAAATTACTACACATTTTTTCTTGTTAAGCATTTGGGAATTTCGTCACTGCAGTATTCTTCATATCAAAGTATAACTATCATGTTGGATTGCTCTCTTCTCCATTATCACAGTCATACCTATCATTTTTTAGTAATTTTTTTTCTTGTGGACCCGACCCCGTTCCAACACCCTTATTTGGGCTTTACCCCATTGGATTCAACTCGTCGCCCTGATCGTTGTGATACAATTCACCCATAACCCATTTTTTATGTGGTCCCACCTGCCCCTTTTCGTGTTCCCTCTTCATCATGGCCCACACCCGTAGCCAAGACTTGGAAGCTCGCTTCAATGCCTTACACTCTAAATTCATAGAAACCCAACAAGAAGTGAGACAACTCATTGCCAATATTGCCACCATCAATAAAAGCATGCATTCCTCCATAAACGCCAAAATAAAGGACCTCAAACAATACCTTGCTACCTAGATTGAATCCATCACTACGATGATTTGTGCCAAGTTGCATATCTCGACAGATCTTCCCTCATCTGACCCACCTTTGAAAACCAAAGATGAAACTTCCTCTCATTCCTAGAATTTCCAACCCCATCACTTTTAGCGTGATCTACGCCTTCCGCACATGGATATGACCAATTTTGATGGATCAGATCCCACTGACTGGGTAACTCAAATGGAACATTGTTTCTCTTTGTATGGAATTACAAATGAGTTGGCCAAACTCCAGTATGGTGTTTTCCATCTAGATCAAGAATGTTGGCAATGGTGGAAATGGAGAAAAAATGCCCGCCAAGGGTATGTGTCTTGGACACACTTTGTGGTAGATCTTTATGAACTATTTGAAAATGAAAACAACCATTTAGGTTGTTTGACAAAGTTGAAACAATATGTCATAGTGAAGACTTTACAACCACTTTTGAGCAATTGGATTTCCATACAAAGGGCATATTTGATGCTTTTTTCTGAGAATGTTTTATCAGTGGCCTCAAGGATGAGATTCGTGCCCATGTCCTCATGGGCCGGCCTCAGAGTTGGGTGGACGCTACTAAAATAGATAAGGAAGCACAACAGGTTGTCTCTTCTCAAAACTAAAAACCCTCCTTCATTCGTCACACTAAATCAATCATTCCCATTCCTCTTTCTCCTCCACTAAAGATCCAAAAATTGACCTGGGCCAAAATGTTTGAATGCCAACTCAAAGGCCTTTGCTATAATTATGATGACCAATATTTTATTGGGCACAAGTGTAAGGAAAAAAATATTTGTATGGCCATCTCAGAGGATGTTTCAGAAGATGATGTTGGGGCTCCCCTTGTGTCCATGTCACCTGAAACCACTAACATGACCCCTCCCTCAGACCCTCCTGAACTAGAATCGGTCATTTCCCTAAATTCTCTCACTAGCTTATCTGCTCCCCAAACCCTCAAGCTAATTAGTTACATTAAGCATAGGAAGGTAATCATTCTTGTTGATAGTGGAAGCACCCATAATTTTATTCATCACCACATTTCCCAAGAAACTAATTGCTATATCTATGTCGTAAATAATTTTCAAATAATGATTCCCAATGGTGGGTCCATGAAATGTGGAGGGTGTTGTGAAAATGTGTGTCTCCAAATTGGTGAGTACCACATGAAATATCATATGTTTGTTATCGACATGGGTGGTTGTGACATTATGTTGGGTGCAGAATGGCTAAGGACTTTGGGTCCCATTCTCATGGAGTTTAAGGACATAACCATGCAATTTTACCAAGAGGTCCAACAATATAAGTTCCAAGGCATCACCATACATTCTGTGGAGATTATCAGTTCCCATCACATGGAAAATATGCTCCAAAAAGGTCATTCTAGAATTCTTTCCCAACTCCATGCCATACAAGACACTGAGACATCCTCTGTGCCACATGACCTCCAATCCATCCTCTCTAAACATTATGTGTTTTTTTCCACTCCCCAAGGACTCCCTCCTTCCCGTGGTGTTCATGATCATTCCATTCCCCTTGTCCTAGGAATCCTTCCTCCCAATATCTGTCCCTATCATCATCCCTTTTCCCCAAAAAATGAAACTGAGAAAATTGTTCAAGAATTTCTCAATGTAGTTGTTATCCACCCTAGTACGAGCCCCTACTCTTCTCTTGTGGTCATGGTCCTTAAGAAAGAAGGCTCTTGGCGCATGTGTCCTGAATTCTGTGGCCTAAACAAACTCACCATTAAATACAAATTTCCCATTCCTGTCATTGATGACCTCTTGGATGAATTGAGTGGTGCCCAGTTCTTTACTAAAATTGTTCTTTGTTCTGGATACCACCAGATCTGTATGAACAAGGAAGACATTCCTAAGACTACATTTAGAACTCATGAGTGCCACTATGATTTTTTGGTCATGCCCTTTGTCTTGTGTAATGCTCCCTCCACTTTCCAAAGCCTCGTGAATCATGTCTTTTGTCTTGTTCTCCATCATTTTGTCTTAGTTTTCTTTGATGATATCCTCATATTTAGTAAAACCTGGACAACACATCTTTCTCATTTGGATCGAGTTCTCCATCTACTCTCTCGGCACCAAATTTTCCTCAAACAATCTAAATTTTCTTTTGGTGCCTCAAAAGACGAGTACACGGGTCATCTTGTTGGCACTACTACATATGGGTGGATTATTCCACAAATATTTTCCACGCTTCCACTAGTTTCATCATTTTTTTAAACAGGGCGGGATTTTCGTGGATATTGCCATGCACGTTCGTTGCAATATCGACAAAAATATTAATTTTACCTAGTCTGGATTTTCGTCGCTATAGCAACGATCTTTCGTGGCAATAGCGACGAAAATTTTACCTATCTCATTGGTCGGTGTTAACGGCTAGTTGACTATTTTATCTATATACGTGACTTTAAGAGACTTTGCGACACAATTGCTATAGTTGCGACACTGTTCTTGGCTTTTATTTGAGCTGTTTATTTTTTCCATCACCCACCGGTTGAACAAATCCAATTCTCGATCTACATAGATCGGATTTTGAACTTGCAAGGTTAGTATGTTATTTTTCATTGATGTACTCATTTAACTTGTATTTTTTTTTTTTAAATGTCCAAATTACATTTAGCTTGTTTTTTCCTTGATAATATAATATGTGTGTACCATATTTCATGTCTTTGATTTTTGGATCTAGTTGGTATATTCTATGGAAAAGGGTATGTGGATTCCATAATCTCTCTCTCTTTTCATTGATAAAGATATGGAATTGCTCTTGAAACTCAATCCTAATCGGTGAAATGATAGTAATTGATTGCTATATTCCCTACTTTAGCAGAGACTAATAAGATAAATAAACACTAACCCTAAACTTATGTTAGGTGTATATGTCGTTATTATATAAAGAAAACATTTGTACGCATATGACCTTATTATAAAGATGTTATATATGTCATCATGATGTTGATCCTCTACACATATGATCACCTTTTTATAAAGATGTTGACCTTATTATAAAGATTTAGGTCACTATAAATAAACATATCATAATTGAAAGGAGTATCCAAAATATAAAAAATTGACAACTTAATGTTTGGTATGGTGTAGGTAAGACAATTACTTGTCAGGACAAGGTGGTATGGTTTTGGTAAGACAATTACTTGTCAGACAAGGATTTGTCACAATGAAAAAAAATGATGTGAACCTTCCTCGGTTAAGAGCAACATTAGAGGCGAGGGGTGATGGAAAATGTTATTTCCTTTGCTATGATTGCAGAGGCTTTCAAATAGAAGACTTTTAATAAATCAAATTCAAAAAAATTTTGTAGGGAGAAGGGGCATGCCGAAGGGGGTTAAGAATATCATCCCTTGGTAAGAGGATTCAATATTTTAATGTATTCTCCAATAACTGCTGCTGCCGCGAATTTTAGTTTAATATTTCTTATCGTGATTTTATATTTTCTATACACACTAACTTTTCTATGTTGTTTTAAATATGTAGACGATGCCCCAAAGTGTCGACCTTCGGAGAGTTATCGCTGGCACTAGCATAAATACTACCTTACATGGAGATGAACTTCGAGATTAGGATATTGAAGTTGTTGATCAATTTATTAATGATGATATGGATGGAGATAAATATTAGTGATTCAAACTGTGAAGATGAGATACATATATTGATCCAAGACACATTTGTTCCAATGGATGAGGACAACTGTGATGATAACATGTTGATCCCTCTAATCGAAAGTAGCCAACCTCTTTATGAAGGCTCAACAACAAATCTTTTATCTAATATATTGTTGTTGGTGAACCTAAAGGTTTTGAAATGGTTTATCAAAACACATGTCTCACACAGAGACTAAGGTATTTAATTTGTTAATTATTTATGCTTGCATGTTCACAAATTAAATACGCTCCAATTTTTTTCCTATATTGCTATTGTTTTCTAATTTGGTGCTGCTATATTGGATGATATATTGATGATCAATATTGGTTACATTGACCTTATTGTTTAGAATTTTGTGCATTGTTAGGTGATGTTCTATTAACAACGTCAAATATTTTAACAATTACCATTACATCGAGAAATATCCGGTGGATGAAAGAAATTGAATGGACTATCAGGGCTATCGATGCATGTCCTAATGATCATATCATATATTATGGACAATATGCATTAGAAAATGAATGCCCCACAATGTCAAATAAGTAGATATCGAACCCATAAAGCGTCAAAGAAGGTGTCTCACAAATTTCTTCGTTATATTCCATAATTCCACGCTTTCCAAATGGCAATTAGGTGCCAAAGTATAGTATAGTTTATGTATTTCCGTGAAAATAAAAATAGTGAAGACGATGTTCTTCGAATACCTACAAATGGTTCTCGTGATTGAACTACATTCGAAGAAAAATGGCCAATTTTAAAGAAGAACCTATCGTTAGCCTTTCGTTGGTAGTCGATGGTGTCAATCCATTTGGAGAGCTTCAAATTGTTTACTCAGTGTGGCCTATCTTTTTTATAAACAATAACCTTCCTCCTAGGTCGATCAAGAGCATACACAATGTTGGAAATGATTGTTCCGTGTATTTAATTATCTCTATTTTCTTTAAAGCATGACAAAATATTTCATTTATTTGTTTCTGCATGGTACTATTTCTTTATATATCACGACATCTAGATAGCTAATTAATCATGCATTGTGGGTTGAACCAACTGTGGTAGGTACTAGGTTAAAGATATGGACGTATATATTGAGCCCCTTTTTGATGAGTTGTTGAAGTTATGTTTTGGCGTCACTATGTATGACATCCTAGACCAATAGGGCAAAGACGATTTCAATTCATGGAATACCATCATGGACAATTCATGATGCTCCTGGTTAACACATTTTTGTGGTATATTGTTACCTTTATTTTGTGATTTAATATTATATATCGCTTTTGAAAAAAATCATGCATTATTTTAAATTGTAACTCTAATTTGACGCTACATTTATTCAAATATCTTGTAGGTCTTCAAACAAAGGGTAAACTGGACATGCCCAGCCTTGTGGTCCTAGGATGTAAATCATTCAAGGAGTTTAGCAAAGGAAGTGTTTGATGAGTATAGGCACTTTCTTCCTAAGAACCATAGTTACTCTAACCATGCATAAAGAAAAGTTCAATGATAAAGAAGAAAACAGAAAAAAACCAAGGAAGAATGAACACCTCTAATGGAAGTTGGAATATATTAGAAATCACAAGGCACGCAAATTATTTATGTATGACCCATTATATAAATCTTTGGTTTATTTCTATTAGTATTAATTTCATTTTGTTCATTAATTAGTTAATTTCAATTTGTTCATAATCTTTCAAGGAATGTTGTTATGCACCAATGGGCTTCCCAACAAGGAAATGAAAAGTTACCTGATCCAATTTAGTAGATTTCCATACAACGAGCACCTAAGCAAGAAGCTCACTGTCTGATACAATGCATATCAAAGAAATATAAATAAAATTATAAGGGTAAATAGTTAGATGAAGTATCAATAAAGAGAGAATTGGAAAGATTTGTTGTGACATCCGAAGCTAACTACTTGCAAGGCTATTATTAATTCTAATGCATGGTCATGAACAAACAATATTCCTTCCTTGGCTATTGATGATAAAGAGAAATACATTTGTAAGCAGGCTCATTCAAAATTAGGCCACCACCTGGCTTCTCACGAACATGCTTAAAGCATCTTAACTAAAAGGTGATTTTCATGGGTTAAAACACATGACTGGCATACATTCAAGTAAGGTACTAGTAGGTTATAAATACATTTTCTTATTGGTGTCAAGATTTTTTTGGAAACAAATAATACTTATTTGCTTTTTGTTACAGTATTTTCTACCCCTATCTCTCCTAGATGACTTTGGATGAAAACATAAACAAATTATTTATGTACCTTGGAAAATAATGAGGTAAGTATTATTTTATAAAGAAAATGTACTTCATATGTGATGCAAAACAATATGCCTTTGACATTTTTAATTTCATTGGTATTTTGTGGTGGCTATCAAACCAAGAAGATATATATAAGGTATTGAAGAGAGAAATTCCCTGACTAAAGTGTCAAATGGAAACAATAGTATCTACCTCCATCACTTTTCAATGCACAATAACACTAACTCATACACCAAGTAGAGGAGATTGAAAAGTGTGGACCAGTAAACACAAGGTCAATGTGGATAGTAGAGAGGCGCTTGAAGTCACCGGCTTTTTGTTAGACAAAGAGCACATCCCAAGGGTTCTGGGTTGAGGGACATATGGTATATCAATGCATGGTGTATATTTAGCCACATCTACCTAAATTAGTAAAATATGAATGTGCCTCGCATTGGCATCTCAACTCCATCAACAAATTTGAAGGGGAGGTCCTATTGGGGAAAGGTAAAATGAGGACCGTGAAAGGTAATTATTAGATGTTGACGAGGATTTAATATATTACACATCTGGTTAAATTATCTACTAATAACAATAACCAATTAATGATATTAAATTGTTATACATCATATAGTTGCTCGAGAGTGGGATGTTTTACATTTCTATTACTGTAAAACAACCCTACTGGAGACTTTGGAGGACATAGAAATATAATAAATTGGAATAATACTTTGGTAGGTTATCATGGAAGGGGTGAGTAAGATAATTAAAAAAATGCATCACTACTCCAGGACTACCGGGATCTACACTAGGGAAGTTGATTTGGCCTTTGGTTTAAAAGATAGCCAGGTTGTTAAATTTGTTACCCACATTTTCCTAGTTTTTTCCCAATTTTTCAATGTATTTTATTTGTTTAATTATTGAAATATATATTTAGTAACTCCTATATGAGGATTATTAATTCACAATTTATTTTTACTTGTTGTCCATGTTGCAGCTTGAAACATCACAAGGCTATGTGGGTAATGGTCGGGATTTCTATCAAAATGTTGGATGATAAGATGAAACTTGGATTGTGGGATAACTCAGAAGTGTTTAAGGTCACCAACATTTCCTCTAAAAGTGATGTAAATCTAGAAGAACCGGAATAGGTACTCATGGCCATTTGGAGGATATAATCGAGTGTGATTTTTAATTCCTTTTAAAATAGTTTCTTTTATTTGAGGTTAAATGGTACAAGCACGGATGCATGAACATGATCCCAAAAGAACTATTGAGCATGATAATGATTTTCCATGAGTTAATGCAAGGCATCGAACCAGTACAAAGTCTTATGTCTCCTTCCTCCAAGTCAATGTGAGAAAGCATTTTACTCAGAGGTACCTAGTAGCAAAGTTAATAAGCACGTTGTTAGATATGATCCAAGAGGAAGACCAAGTAGCACAATCACATAGCCGAGGATGAATATAATAACAAGGAAGAAGATCAAGATTATGAATATCAGGAGCAGGTGGCTCATGTAATCTTATGTGTTAGATTAAGAAGTTGAAGAAGTTGATCATCCAAATGTAGGAGACAATGATATCATTGATTTATCGAGCAACTATAGTAGCGAAATGACGTTGATGATGATGTTTATAGGAATGAGCCTTTCACTAATATTGATTCTAAACCAGATCCCGATACATATGTTGAGTGGGATGAAGAAGAAGATGATTGATATTTAATTGTTGAAAAGAAGAGGTATGTGTTTATATCTTTTATAAGATCTTTATATGTTTTATTTTTTGAAGAAGATGAACTTTATTCATTTTTTCCCTTGCTATGCTCATGAAAATGGTCTCTAAGTGGATGCCATTTAGTTTTCTAGAGCTACACATGCAAACAACTTATGATCCCAATTTACTGCACCATTTTATTAGGCCCTCAAGAGCCATGCCAAAGGCTCATCACAGGTCATTTTTGTCATTCTGACTCCATGCCCAATGGTATATCTCCGATCTAAAGTTAGTTCATTTCCATTTTCCTTTCTCATTTAGTCTCATTGATCCATCAAATCAACCCATAATCTAATTCCATCTACAAAAAACTATTGCAATAACTAAGATGTACTAGGTTTGACCCTATAGCAATTTTAGCTGGAAAATTCTAGTGCACTAACATGATGTCATTCCTTTGTATGATCCCCCTTCAAATTCGTTGTCCCCATTTTAGGAGGGAGAACCTAGGATATACTCTGTATTGCAAGTTGTGGGATTGGCGATTCCATAGGGCATTTATTTTAAAACCCAAAATGTAAATGTAGTGTATTACCATTTTATATTCATAAACAAATTCCATGAAAATGCACTCTATGAGAATATCCATGAGGATATTTTACAAGGTTTTTGGATACCTACACCTACCCTTTTTTTGCAAGGGACATCCTTTATTTTTAGAAGATGTGTAGGGGACCCTTTTGAAAAGGGGCATCCTTTATTTTTTAGAAGGTGCATAGGGACCCTTTTATAAAGGATAATTTGAAAACATCATCCATCAAGGAATGTGTAAGGGACCCCTTAACAAGGGATGGTTTAAAAATTTCATTGAGCCACCCCTATGCATAACCCCTAGGCAATACAAGGGATAGATCCAAAGAATATTAAGGAGGGTCCTAAAGGAAAATAAGATATAAGAATCATCCCAATAAATTTTTTAATAAGAGGGTTCATCACAAAATCATCTATTACAAGGGTTAGGATTCATCATGTTTCATTCCTATATAAGTTATTATATATATAAGATAGAAAATTTATCCAAAACTAGGTCGATGTGTTTAGCTAAATTTTATGTTGTATATTTTAACACATTGTTTTACATTAGAAGCTAAAATAATATATTTCACTATGCTTCCAACTCAAGGAAATAGACATAAATTTATAGAGAGGGAAAGAATTGTAATTCAATTTGCATCACCAAGAATCCCCATAATTAACCCCTACTTTAAATAATGAAGAAACCAATTTCTACACCTTCACAATAGAGATGAATTTAGTGGTAGCATGAAAACAACAATATAGGACAAGATTCTTGTTCATTTTGAATGGGTTCATATTAATTGGTTTTCCAAGATTATTAAAAATCATTTCCTAGCCTCTCACTATGAATATAAAGTATGCTTCCTTTAATTTCTACACATCATATGTAAGGCAACACTTGTATTGGGTACATCCTACTTCATTGATCTATCCAACCAAAATCTTTAAGATTGCATAATTTTTCTTAGAGTGGGGATGTGACCTATCTCACATAATTAATGAATACATGAACCTCATATCTACCTTTTGTTTTTAACAAAACGAGTGTATTGTATTAAAATGGTGTTGCGTACCTAAATAGTTCAACATTATAATACAACAAACTATATGGAGGTACTGCATGGAATAAAGTGCTCATTACTTCTTGGATATGTTGTTCCATAATCATGTGCCAAACATCTTTCATAGAGATCTCTTTAGCCCTAACAAAATACTAGTAATTTGATTCATGGGGAAAGCATTGAAAATTGAATCAATGGAGATAACAAAGAGATGACCCCACCCACTCCTTTATTCTTATTGTTCTTTCTTGCAAATTTCAAGCCCCAATTGCTTTCTTATTAATGATGCAGTTGTGCAACCTCGAGACATGAAAAAAACCTTCAAGCTTGGTATTTTATGCTCTTCTTTGATCTCTCATGACATGTCTACTCATTTAAGTGTCATGAAGACTACAATGATATAATATATGATGAATTATTACAGTGGTATATCCAATATCCAAGAACATGGATAAAATACAAATAGTCTCAAGGACCCTAATTTTAGGTTATAATGTGTCATATATCCACCACCTATTAAGAGTCGGGACACAACGAGGGGTAAATATATCTCTTGGGGGAATCGAACCTCGGAGAGAACAACAATAATACCCCATTTTCATTGACTCCAACAATCCCCCTTGATAGATAAATACTAATAAAGGTAAAAAAAAAATTGTATGACGTCTCTCTTTTGCATTTGACAAAACTACAAGGCCATCCTCACTATGTCCTTGCATCCCAAATCTTGCTTTCATTGCTCCATGTGACCATGTCTCTAGAGGAAATTTGATAAAAGAAATGGTTGATGGTCACAATAATTTTTCATTTGGAATACATGTTTATAAGGAATTACCCATAAAACACAGACTCCAACCCACTGTAATTATGTCATCATGGATCCCTTTACTATGTTGCAGTCTTGCTAAATGAGCATATGATGGAAGGATAATCACCATTGTAGCAACATAGTGATTTGCATTGGAAGTTACACTTAATTCAACAATGGAAAAACCTCATTAACATGTCAAACCCACCAAACAATCATAGAATTCCATGAGATTACATATCTTTTAAGGATTTTATCACACATGTTGAATAAATATCTATAACCCACACTTTGGTTATATCTCTACAAGGAAATTAACACAACATGTTGAAAATCCACTTCTCAGTATGCAATAATAGATATTCTTTCCTTCTTGCAAATGTCCAAAACAAACAAATTCATAAAGCATGTTTAATACAATGATATAGTTAGGCACAACACTATCCAATTGCATATTATGAACTAGTTATATAAGCTCACTGATATATTTATTATGAGCATACCTTCAATTATTATATTCTATGACAACAAATTTCTTTTAGACATTTGTTTGGTGCATTTTTTATAACTAAACTAGGAGAATTGGTATTATCAAAAGGTTGTCGTCATGCTAGAAAACACAATTACATTGGATAGTTTTTATCCCTAATTTGGGATGATGAGATAGTCATCGCAACAAAGAATATTTTGAACTAAACATTGTGTTTTTTTGTCATGCAATTCCACCCATTCAAGGAAACAACAAATGATGTTTAAACCATGTTGTAAGAATCAAACATATTTATTAGAAATCGCTTCTCTCTTTAGAGCTATGTAGGCTAGGAATCAAACTCCAACACCTTCAATTAACCATTTGTCAAGACACACCAAACTAGAGGCCTCTTTGATACTCACCTTAATATCACTTGTATGCTTAAATGATAGGATCACCAAACAACTTTCCTCAATCCACGATTTAGTAGAAGCCTCTTAGATACTCATCATTTATTTATCGTGTTGAAAACTCAAGGGTGTATGGATCCAAGAAAGGAATCAACCCCTATAACATGAGTTTCTATGCTTCCTTCTCAAGAGGTGCACTATTACAATTTTTAATGAAGGTGTAGATTATTGGTTGTGGGACCTAAACCTCTCTATCAAATACATATTTAGTATTATGTGTCTTCACCTCTTAGCCTCGAACCCTCTTTCCAATTGAACCCTCTATGCCCAATCCATTGTTAGGTTGAGTAATCCTATCTACTTAAAATTAATACCTTGTTTACAATGGGATAATATAAGTATATGTCTATTCCTTAGCTCATGTGATTCTCTAACACAATGCTCTATGTCTTGATTATTTGTTACAAAAGTGTGGTCAAATATATTGTATATATGAATATAATATATATAATATATATTATATATATTATATATTATATAATATATATAATATATATTATATAACACACAAAACGAAATTTCAAATTCCAAATACCACACTCGCACGCAGCTAGGGAACTAACGCACAGTCCACTCGCACGCAGAGTAGATCACTCACGTACAGTCCACCACGCATGCGCAGAGCACTCACACACAATCCGAGAATTGGACACCAGTCCCACGCATTTGGAGCACATGGAGGAAGCTAGGGAATGGGTGGAGGGAGAAGGAGGCTACAGCTGGAGAGGCGCCAAGCAAGATGGGTGGAGGGCACACATGAGGAGGCTCACAAGAAGAGAATGAAGGTGTTTTCTTGCATTTGTTAGTATAATTTTGTATTGCATATTCTTAGGTGAGGAATAAAGATATATCCATAACCTTTGTTGATTTCATAAAACCACTTATATAATTTTTTTCCTAGAAAAAGTCCCAAATTCCTTTTTTTTTCAAGAATAAATGGTGAAATTATATTTAGCATGTTGTTTGAGGATGACAAAAACCAAAACTGAAAAGAAGAATACTCCTTCTAAGTCTTTGATATAAAATAGGTCTTAAAAACATAATATCTCCAAGCTCTTTAGCTATATCTATCAACTAGAAGTCAAATGGCTCTGAAGCTATAATTATCAAACAAAGTTTCTAAAAAAAAGGGTGAAGTCCAAGCCATTCCTGGCCACTTAAGCCAAATCATGTAAAAAATGACACAGGTATGTCTTGTCTATAGAGTAACATTGCAACAAACAAATATTTGTCTAGTAGTCATAGCACCTATATTTGGCTCTCTATACTATGTAATCACCTATGGGCCCACTCGAGAATTTGTAGTGCTCTCAAACAATCCATCTAATGTAACATTTAATTCTTTAAATATATGACAACAAGAAAATTCCCTATCCTACTCAAAAGCTCTTTTATCATCCTAATGAGATGATCTAGAGCCAAATTTAAATGCATGTTGTACCCTAAAAATACAATTTATCACAAGTTGAGAATCACCAAAAGAACTACAAGTCGTGGATGTCTTTCCCTATAGAAATATCCATTGGAAAAAGGATAGTCTTAACCCCAACCATGTTATTGGAGCCAAAACCTAAACCACATGAAAAGGAAAAGGAATAACCATGAGAAAGGAATGGGATACCTTCTACCACACTTCCCAATATATCCTTCAATGCACCATTGAAGAACCCCCACAGCCTAGACATGACTATCTAAAGTTGCCTAATCTACCTTGAGGTATTGAATTTGATCTCCTTCCTATAAAATTTAAAAGCAAATTTGATTATGTACAAAATATATAAAGGAGAGATCAACACATCCTCAGATAGCATACAATTCCTAGATCTCCAAATGGCCAAACAAAACAATAAAGTCAGTGCTTCAAACCATGAGGATGATTGTTGCATCCCACACTCCCAACAAGAAAGACAACCAACCATCATATGAAAATTTGACTCTAAAGCACATATGCACAATGGACATTAACCAAGACCTCAAAGATGCATTTCTATGGAAGTTGTCCCAAGGAATGAATTTGTTTGAAAGAGCCTACATTTTAATGGTGCCCCGATCTTCCAAACCTTATTCCAACACCAAAGATAATTATGCTCTTGAATTATACATCTTTACCCATATTTCAAAATGTTACAAGAAGTGGTAACATGACTCTTTCGCTAAAAAAAACGTCATCCAAGTTCATTTTGAACACTTTCCCAAACGACATCAAAGACATAATATTGGTTCTTTCAAACATCATCTCTTCGATGGGAATGTTCTTTGTATTTATAAGGAAAAAGAAATGATGATGTTATTGATGAGGACCAATGCCTTTAAAAACAAGAATATCCTATGCTTCAAATGACAGAGAAGTTATAGGAATGACTGGGAAATTACTACAACGAAGAACATGTTCATGTAGACCATGAGAGTACCTAATTTTATGAATCAACCCATCATGATCATGTATTATAACGAAGTGTTGTCCCCCATGATCATTTGTGGCCTGGTTCTCCTCTTCACAAAATAATCTCTTAAAGCATCATACCCCGACTTCACTAGATGAATTATCAAGACTTCATTATCAATAATATTCACTCCTCCACATTAATGTAATTAAATACATTTTATGATATTTTCAAGGTGATATCCCCCCATGTTGATGTCATTTATTCCCACAAAATACCAAGAAGTGTACCATAGATTTGATAGAAAAGTGGTGAACTTGGATGTCGATGGAACCAAACCAAGGCCCAACCTCAATGATCCTCTTTGGTGATGATTTAAGAAGTACAATGGAGGGATATCTATTTTATCCATTAACATTGTTCTCACATCCAAATTCAAATTTAAGGGATGAGAATCAATCTAGAGTGTCTCCTCACTCAGATGTGGCTTGGTTTTCTCTCCACCATTGTGTTGAATTTGGTATATGAACTGAATTGATTTGTGATTACAAGAAAATCCATATACCCAACCATCACATTCATTGCAACTGAGAAACCTATAAGAAGAGGATCAACCTCTATAATTTTACTACAACCATGACATACCATTGGAGGTATCGAAATTCATATTTATTTCTTAGTTTGGAAGTGTCCCAAGATGAATAGTGACAATAAAATTAGTGTTGTATGTGTTCTTTAATATAAGAGGAACGCTGAAGGATAATTGTTGATTGGTGGAGACTATGGAATTTGAACGATACTTGTCTCTTTCTAAGCCCTTTAACACCATTTTCTTCATCCATTGAGTATAAATTGTAGAATTGATTATGGTGGGATTGATATTGTGACACAATAATTTGAACACCCTTCCATTCTACTTTGGCACCATTCCTCTCCCTTCTCTGAAGAATTAAAATGAGATTTTTATGAGGGGAATTAGAATAAGACATGTAGAACCCCACTATGTGATGGCACTCATTTAGCTTCACTAGGGTGGATTCCATGTGTGAACGAAGAGTACTTACAAACAAGATATTGAAAAGAAGGTAGTTGTAATTTAACCAATCAACTATCTTCTTACATATCAAACTCATCAAGCTACATACCTCTTAGTAGGATTCCTACTCTCTGGACAATGAACTCATCTAAGAGATTCTTGTAGAGCAATCTAAGTGATGCATGTCCATCATAGGTCCTCCACAAATAGATTGATTACAAACTATCACATACAATTGTTAATGATTTTTTCTTCATCTTAGATGGATGCTCCATATTTCAGCCTCAATCAATAATCTACTTCCACAATTTCTCATACAAATTAGGTTAGTTTCATTCATTCTTTATCAATAACAGAAACAAGAAAAATGATTTAGAGGTGCTACATAATCATGAAAAACATAGCTTTGCAAATATTCTATCAATTGCTTACTAATACATTATAATGGATGTTTCTCTTTGGGTTGCTCCATCCTAATGGGATCTTCCTTGGATAGGTGGGCTTCTTCATGATATGCCTCTTGGAATATTGGTTCTTTAATAAACCTTTTATTTTCTACCTATTCCTTTGTGGGTGCTTGCACAATTTCCTTTGCAATGATTTGGATGAAATTTATTGATAAAATTTCCAACACTTTTCAAATCAACCACTTACATTGCAATGAGTGCAATAATTATTTCCCATTATCTAAGAAAATGGGAAATAATCCCTTCTTCCCATTCTCCACATTTTCACTAGGATAGTGGTATTTTCCTCTTCCTCCTTCCCTCAAGGAAATGATCTTCCCTCTCTCAGATGTAATTCTCTTCCAACACATTTCCACAATATAGTTATTTAATCCACAAAAAATAAATGGATATACATACAAATTTTTGTTACATGACCATTCTTATCATAATCAAAGAAAACATTTCAGTACTCCTACGGTTTCTATACATTTTAGGGCTATCCTTTGTGCAAGACTAATGAGGGAAAATTTTTTTACCTCCCTGCTTGGGATGCCTATCTCTTGGAGATGCTTTGCATCTTTCTGAAAATTTTACCATGAATGAAAGGATGTACCTTTATTTATTCTAAAATATTTCACTCACTCCCACCATCATGGAGTGGTGTTCCATATCCTTAAATGGGTTGTTTATGTAGATCTAGTGGCTTGGGATATTCTCTTTCTTCAAATGTCTTTGAGACT
>SNQJ01S0195344.1:12723-30256 GCA_010110895.2 Picea sitchensis | reverse complement strand
ATAATGACATGATTAATCCGCAATGGGGATTTAATCCAATAATAATAATGACATGATTAATCCACAATGGGGATTTAATCCAATAACAAAATAATAATAAGAATGCTCTTTGCAGTTACATTATTTCAACAATATTTTCTCCTATTGTTAAGATGACTTCAATTAGGACTATCTTAGGTTTTGTGGCAGTAGAATATTTTTATCTCGAACAGTTAGATGTAAAACCATATTTTATCCATGGGCACATGTTGTGGTTTTTACAGATTAAAAAATTGTGTCCAAAGACATCTTTATTCCCTAAATAAAATTGCCAGTTATTTTGAAATGAAAGTTAATGTAGAAAAAGGGTTAATGGTAATAGGTACTTCCAATAAGGATAGAGTCATCAAATTTAATGTTGAAAAATTGGTCAAGGTAATTTTGTATTACAAGTACTTGGGCCTTTAATTTGATTATAGATAGAATTAGAACTATTGTGAGGAGAAACAATGAATAGGGGGCATGAAGGCCTTCTATTCTATGCAAAAAAATAAACTATGGAGTTGGAAACTAAGGATGTTTCTCTTTAGAAAATTAGTGCAAACAATAATTCTATATGGTTGTCTCATTTGAGCTTTATGAATTTCTAAAGAATTTTGGAAGAAAGTCAAAAGAGTTTAGAAAAGGTTCTTAGTAGAGGAACAAGGTCAACTAGAATGGGTCACTATATAATTTGTCACCTATTTTGGTACTTTATAGATGGAAAGATTGGAGAAAAAGGATTGTGGGGCCCCTTTTAGGGGTAATACTTTATTTGGTGATTTGGGGTTTTACCTCAAACTTTCAAACCATGTTTGAGGCATTAAAGCAACATTTTGGTGGTCAAAACTATGTGAACAATGTTTGTAGCCTCTCAACACCATTGTACACTTTGAGAAATTTCCAACAATGTAATGACCACTTCAATCATAGTTTGTATGAGTGTAATGACCCCTCTGTTACGACTAGGAAAGAGAAGAACATAGGTAATTTTTTTTAAAGCATTAGGAAATTAACATCATCAATAAAATTCATAGTAGCGAATAATCTATGACATCATAAGTAAAAGCATTACAAGTGACCCATCATCATAATCCATAATGACGCAACCAATGCATCAATCATAATTAGTAACGATACATAATCAACACATCATCGCATTAGATAATGACACAAAATCAACAAGTATCATAAATGGTAACGCAAGATCAGCTCATCACATAAATATAAAACATAGAAACTACCCACCCAACCTACCCTACAAGGTTAGGACCTCCAAGACACATAAGAAATTCTCAAGCCCAGTATTCATCTGCTTGATTTTGACCATTTAAGGTCTCAAGGCTGGTGAAGGTTGTAAGGAACAAAGAGGTGTATACATCCCACTAACACAATCAAGTCCAAAAACGAACTTCTTAAATCAACAAAATCAACGATGATCAATGCTACAATAGTGTTCTAATAACCAATCACACAACACATAAATTCCAAGGTGCAAGAGAATTTAATTACTAAAGAAATCATACAAGGACATAAGTTAAGGCATAATGTAATCAACTTTATTTTGTTTTCAAGGTGCAAAAGAATACATCTACTTTACTTCAAGGCGCTTGATTAATCAATTTCTGAATTCAACCATAAATGAACATTATTCCAAGGTACACGTGTGATATAAATATTGAATTAACATAATCAACATAATTACAATGCACACAATTAATCTAAGCACTTAGGAAATCATACACCAACATTGTTACAACGTGTGCAAGTAATCTAAAGCGTAATCATTTAGGCATCATCATTAGTCCATAACACCTGAAATATAATTACTTAATCATTAGCACCATCCATGGTGCAAGGGAAATCAACACTCAATCATTTATACATTAACATTTTTAGTGGCGCAAGAAGTAAACTACACACATGACCATTCATACATTGCTTTTACATCATGGTGCAAAATAGTTATCAATTAAATTTAAGGCACAAAAGAAGTCTAATCTATTAAATTTAGGGCACAAGAATCTAGTTACTCATCCATTTATTTCCACACACAAGGTAATCTAATCACATTAAATTCAGGGTGCAAAAGAATAATTACAAGGAAATCGCACGTCAACCCCATTCAAGGCGCGAAGTAAATTTAATTACTAATTTAATCATGCATCATCATTATTTCAAGGTGCTAAAAATATAACTATCCATTAATCAACCCTCGGTTTATCATGATCCAATAAAATAAAATAACTTAAACTCAGACAAAATCAACAAACAAGCGCAAGGTTGAATAAGGAAGGTATGAGAATAAAATTTAACGTTCATAAGGCTGAGAACAACTTTTTAGCAAGGAAATCAGTCAATACATTGACACTCGTTATTTTAAGGATCTAATATAATTATTTATATAGAATTTAAAACATTATTAACATAGATTCAACCTGACCAAGAAGAAATCTATGTATTATTTATGTAATATGTATAAAGACAAATACAACCGAACATTTTATTTTTTATATATAAAAAAGAAAAAGTAGATTCATCCTGACAAAGAAGAAAGCTATTGAGCATTGCCTCCAATTGCACCTATCAATTCAATTGTTTTTATAGGAAGAATTTAATATATTCACAATATATCAGATGAATCTATAATAGATATAGATTCAGAAGCATAAATAGTATGCAAATCTGGATTCAATAGTATTATTCTTTCTAGGTTTACTATATTGGATAAATTTCATACATTGTAGATTGATAGGTATAAATGAATGCCAGCAAAAAGATTGGATACCATGTTGGGCATAGGAACAAGAAAACTGATGCAGGAGCATCGTCAACAAAGCCATGTGGGATGACAACTCAGTGCCTTAGCGCGCCTTTGAATCAATTCATAATCTTAACACTGGCGTCTCCTGCAAATATTTTTTTTGAACTGATTGAAAACTAAAGAAGATCAAAATGCCTGGGAGCTGAATGATCACGAGTGATCTGGGATTTTCACTCCTAGACTTTAATATAACAGAACTTAAGTGCTAGTTAGTTTTTTTTCTTGATCACAAAGGTAGTTCTGAGAGGGAGTTAGTAGTTTTAGAGAGTTGTAGAAAGATCTCAAGATAGGAGAGGAGAGAGCGATAAGACTCGGTTGTAGTCTAGCCTTTGTAAAAATATGTATAGACATTCAAAGATAATACAAAAGTATATTTTCCTGCATATGAGTTTCTGTGTGTTTATGTGTATTTGATGAATGTCATCTATGTGTGTTTGTGAGTTTATGTTGTAGATGTATGAGTTATATTTCATCTACATGGTAAGGATAGAATTCACTATATGTTAGAGAATTGTTGAATTGTTCTGGGTTCTTTAGGCTATGCAAGGAGTGCACAACAGAGTATTGGAAAACCTGTAGTCAGTGCAAAGAGTGCGCATCTGAACTCTGTGGAGTCGGAAAAGAATGTGCCAGGAGGGCGCACTTGAGCGATGATAACTCAAGGGAAACCTCAAGGTTGTTGAATACCTTGGAGGGCAAACAGTGTAGAGGAAGAACAAAGGGACAGAGTCACTAAGAACTATGTAGAGCTCTGCCAGGTAGGCATTAAGAAGGTGTCAGTGTGCATAAGGAGAACTCTCTGTTGAGTTCAAAGAGAAGAGTATCATATAAATATACTCACAGAGTTGCTGAAAAATATGTAGAAAATGATCAGTAAGGAGTTCTTTGAGAGAGAGGTTTCCAGGAGGGCACAATAACCCTTTGAAGGGAGAAGAAGGGATGACACCCTTAAGAGATTGAGTAAACCCAAAATATTAGAAGAGATAGCATTAGCAGAAACAAAGAAGAGACCCAAAAAGTTGGTCTCACAAGAGGAGAAAAGGTCGAAGCCTTTGAACACTTACAAACTCTTCTAAGTCGGAAGAAATAAAAATCTCAGGAGGAGGAACAACAACAACCATTGGATCTGTTGTTGGAAGAAATCAGGACCATTAGATCAGTGTCCAGGGAAGCGAAGGAAAGCTTCGAGGAGGAAAAGATCCTAGCCATAGGATATGAGCATGGAGGATAGACAATCATCCGATATAGGTAAATTGCATGGACTATAATCCCTTTAGAGTGAACAGGAGAGGAGACTCACAAAGTCTCAAAGTTTCGAAGCCAGTTCGAACTCTCCATCTTCCAGGGGGACAGGTGGCAGCATATTTGAGAGTTCGAGGAAAAACTTCACGAAATAGTGAAGTGTAGAGTGATTCTGGACAATAAGATCCAAAAGAGCATGTGGCAGAGATCCATGCACTCCGAGAAAAGGAGAAGGAACATGAAAGAGTGTTAAATTTACGAAGTCCGAAGCTGCAGAGATATCCTAGCCATTGGATGGAAGGTGGATACATGGAAACATATAAGAAAGATTGCGTATTCATGATTTGGAGGAATTGTGCCAAGCAATTAGCAATTTACACGAAGTTGTAAAGCATGAAGAAAATCCCAGTCGTTGGTTGTAGAGGACGTGAAGAAAATATCAGCAGTTGGTTGTAGAGAGATGTGAACTGTTGATCTGGTCCAAGAGATTTCGTCGGTCCAGAATTTGGAAAAATTGAGAGGAGCAGAGTATAGATTTTGTGAAGTCGTGAAGTGTGGAGTGATTTTGGACCGTTGGATCTAGGAGGACACATGGTGTTCAATCAATGACTCTAGATAAAAGTACTTTAGAGAAAGTGATGTAGTGAATAAGCTTGAAGCACTAGACATGAAGTGCAAAGTAAATATCAGTTATTGGCTGATTGGAGAGTTGAGGACCGTTGATCTGGTCTGAAAGGTTTCGTTGATCCGGACTTTGAAAGAAGAGGGAGTAAGTTGCATGCAAAAGTTCTGAAACACAGAGTTCCAGAATAGATCGTAACCATTGGTTGTGGAAGGAGTGTCGACCGTAGATCTGGTCTGATATAATGGAAGAGAATTTGTGAAGCGCGAAGTTGCAGAGTTCTCAGGAGTTAAGCCCGAGGTCATAGCTTGAGGTCATATGTGAGAAGGGCCTAGGAAGAGGAGCTAGCACCCAATACATTGGAATTCACCAATTTGGAAATCAGAAGAATTGGCCACAGCATATAGTGAAAACACCCAGAGCATGAAGCTTAGTAGCACCCTTTGAGTATGAGTCTGGTCACAGCTCGCGGTCACATGCAGTTTCTACTAGAGGAAAAGAGGATAAATCCTGAGATCTGGAATTAAATTTCCTTAGAGGATTCTTTGGGTGTTTGAGAATCCTTGTTTGTTGTTTTGAGCACGAGGAAGAAAATAGAGGCATATGGATAAGGTTTTGTGGGCCTAGAAGAGGCTTGTAGAGTCGATATGACTCCTTGATAAGAATGATCGTAGACCAAGAGGCCACGCAACCCCGAGGGAGAGTAGTGGGGTCTGCATCACAAACGTTGGGGGAAAAAAAATCGAAGGTGGTATCCATTGGTTAAAATCATAGAGGGAAAAAAAGTCGTAGGTGGTATCCAATGTTTAAAATTTGTTGAGGGTAGAAAAGGAAAAATGCAGATCATATTGATGAAACTTTGTACAGAAGAAGGGTGAAGGCACAGTTCCTTTGAATCCCAAAAAAGCAGAGAATCAAGATGCAATTTTGTTGGGCAGAAGGGTGAAGGCACAGAGCCTTTGGCTCCCAAAAATGCAGAGACTAAAGATACAATTTTACTGAGAAAAAATGCAAGGATACTCACCTTTACAAATCGTTGAGAGAAGGGTGAACCCGTAGAGAATTTAAAGGGAAAAATTGAAGGGTCTTTAAAGGGAAAAAAACAGAGTCTTTGAAGGGAATTTTAAGGGAGAATCATAAAGTCCTTGAAGGGAAATTCATAGGGACTTTGAAGGGATAACCACAGAGACTTTAAAGGAAAACGTAGAGCGCCCCCTTCCCTAGACACTCGGGCATCCTTAAATCATGAAACTTTCACAGAGGAAATAAGGATAGAACTCGCTAAGCAATGGGTTAAGACACAAGGTTTATAACTACCAAAACACAAAGAATCAAGTAAAACTAATTTTGATTTAGCAAAGGAGGAAAACGCAGAATAGATGCACTCTCAATAATGCATAGATTAAAAAAAACCTTCACTGAGCAAAGGAATAAAACTCAGAGTAGATGCACTCCCGACCAATGCATAGATTAAAGCAATTTTTGCTGAGCAAAGGAAGCACACATAGAGTAAAGAATGGTTACTGTGTTGAGCACATTTTAAAGAAAACGAAGAGGGTAATGTCTCATATATTTTTAGGAAACACAGAGATAACCTTTGGGCAACCACCAATCAAGGATCGAAGAAATCAAGAGACCAATAAACAAATAAAAGATTTCATGATGGTGATATAACAAGGGGAGAGAAAACTATAAATTTAAAAATTTTCCTGAACTAAAATGAAGAAGAATTTTAACATCCTATGTGCATGAAATATAAAGAATTTTCCAATCGCATAATCAACTTATTCGATATTTAATCAATCGTTCCAAGATCATACAATTTTATGAGTAACCCAATGTAATATAATCATTTCTCAATCAATTCAGTACCCATAAAATAAATTTCTGATTTAAAAGGATATGATTAACTAACAACAATGGTAAATATCGTAACCGAATAGGTGAAAATATGACGGGCTTGATGATGATCCTTGGAGACAGGCATCCCTTCCTTCATCTTCTTTCTAATCATTGAGACTTCACCAGTACCTCCCAACCAACTCTAGGGGTACTCTTCTTCCCCCTTAGCCCCCCAAGATGCAAAGGGGCCAGACACACACCACCAAAATCCTTTAGCTCCCAACTTGCCTCGCAAGGTAGAGACACCACTCTCTCTCTCAAGCTAGGTATATTAACTCTCACAATTAAAACCAATCAAAATTTCTACAACATAACCTTACTCATAACTCGTGTGTTTCATTCCTCCACTCAGCCATTTGTTTTATAGAATTTCCTTAGTGACAACTTTTCATTCACACATTTAATTTGTTTTTCTAAAATTTAATCAGGAGTTATTCCCCCCATATACTTGTAACTCATTGCCTTAGTTGCACCAATAAATCCACAATTTAATTTAATTAAAAGTCAATTTCCATCAGCCATCCTAAATGCGCTCCTAAAATCACTCATGGTTGTCCCTTTATTCCCTTTATTTCCCATTTATCACTAATTTCCTTCTAAAACGGAGTTGAGTTAAAATAGGAATGTTCTCTAGTTAAACTAGACTCTAGATACCTTTATGTGCTTACACATTCTTGTATGCTTTATTCATTTCTTATTTTAATTTCTAATTTGGTATTTTATGGATACATGTGTATTGTATTAAATGTTTTAGATTTATTTTATCTCTCTTAATCTCTTAAGTTCATTTACCTTTTTCTTATTTCATCTAATTTGTAATTTAGTTTTTTTCCTCTCATTAACTTAGACTTAGGCTTAGTTAAATTTTTATTTGCAAAATCTTATACCATTAGGGATTATGATTAATAAATTCAATCATTAATTAATTAATTAATCAATTAAATAATTAAGAAGTGTTCAAGATTTTACAGGTTTAACATTCGCTCAAAGTTTTCTAGGCTACCTATATTCATTGACTCACCTTTTTAATACTTTGACGGGCCCTTCAAGATGCACTCCGTGCTCCAAGGGTGCCACTCGCCTTTGATTCAAATTTTAATTACGTGACATGCCCTTCAATATGGACCACGTGATCCAAGGGTGCCACTCACCTTTTACTGGTTTTGGTAGTTGTCCAACCCTTGGATTCAATACTTCATTTAGGTGACCTTGTGAGAGACTAAGGGCCTCTAAGGTATAAGGACCCATCCTTATTGTGCACGTCTTAGAATACTTGTGAGAAACTGTCTCAATCTTCCCTCATGTCATCGTGGATCACTCGAACTAATTAAACGTTAACCTACAGTTTGAGCCATGCTGGGAGTGCTAGTAGGTTGTGATAGGGTTTCTTCCACACCTCTGCCTCAATAACTGGTCAATGTGCATGGACCATTTACTCCTTGTGTGAGTCAGATTAGCAAGCAATTGTCATCCCGCATCCATCAACGAAACACTGTCAACGATCCATAAACAACATCATAATATAATCGATCATATGCCACATATTCATAAATGAAATACTCAAACCAATACAATCCACTCCCTGACTCAATCTGGATTCCAAGGAGGTCCATTGATGCCATTGACATCCTCAATCTTTCAAGTGCCCTGCGCACTAAGGGGAAACTCGTTAATAGTGTCTGTCAATACATAGATATCAAAGAAACATAAATCATTATCCATCAACATCATCATAATAACCCATAAGCGAAACATACAACCATATTATACTCAAACCGGATCGCTTGCATGCAAGTTTCCTAAAAAATAAGTCAGTAACATGTGCTCGCAAGAGCGGGATGTTACATACAACCCCTCTTGTTTTAAACTTTTTCCCTAAGTTGTACTATATATAATGCAATAAATAAATCATTTGATAAGATCTATATGTCTAGCTATCAAATAAATAAGTAAATTGTTGGCACATATCATATGCATCCTCCTAGGTAGTCAAGTGTGGACTATAATTGTCACATTGTACATTGACCAGATTGATTGTTTGACATCACAACTGTTGAATGCAATGGTCCAAAATGCAGATTGGCTCCACTGTGAGTGCACCCTCATCCGACACCTCCAAGGAACTCATGTCAATCACATGTGTAGGATCACTAACATAATGTCTCAGAACAGATACATGAAAAACATCGTGCATATGCCTCAAAGAATCAGGCAAGGCTAGTTGATAGGCAACAAGCCCTTTCTTTTACACAACTTCAAAAGGTCCCACAAACCTAGGAGAGAGTTTAACACCCTTTCCAAACTTGATTGAACTCTTGTGTGGTTTCACACACAAGAAAACTTGATCGTCAACTTCATAATTACATTCAACGCAATGCGCATGGACATAAAGTTTTTGTCAATATTGCGCTTCTTTAATCCTTTGTCTTATTGTTTTCAATTATTCTTCCATTTCATGGATCACTTCTGGTCCTACCAGGACCCTATCCTCAAGTCTATCCCAGCTCAATGGCATCCGACATGGTTGCCCGTAAAGAAACTCAAACGATGCCATATTAATGGTTCTTTGATAGTTGTTGTTGTACGCAAACTCTACCAGTAGCAAGAAATATTCTCAATGATTTTGTTGGTCCATCACATACATATGCAACATATCTTCCAGGATTTGGTTCATTCTTTCAATCTTCCCGTCTATCTTTGGGTGATACGTTGTACTAAAGTTAAGTTTTGTTCCCAATACCTCTTGGAATCTAGTCCAAAAACATCATGTAAACATCGATCCTCAATTGGATATGATCCTTTTAGGCACTCCATGCAATATCACAATCTCACCAATAAAAACTCTAGCTATGTCTAGTTCTTGATATGTCATATGCATATAAATAAAATGGGCACTCTTCATCAGAGTGCCAACTACCATGAAAATTGAGTTGTGCCTCCTTGTCATTAGCAACAATCCCACAATAAATTCCATCAAAATGACCTCCCATTTCGATTCCAGAATAGTGTGTGGTTGTAGTAATCCAGATGGATGTCTATGTTTATCCTTAATGTGATGACATTCTAGACATATCACCACATAGCTAACTATGTCCACCATCATGTCTTTCTTGAAGAATAAGGGCTTAAGGTCTGCCCTCATCTTCATGACTCCTGGATGATCCATGTACACTGCTCTATGATATTTGTTTAAGATCAAAATCCTCAATTCCTGACTAGGTGGTACGTAAACCCAATTATTATACCTCATCAATCTGTCATTGTCCAAAATATATTCTTCAAACTTTGGTACCAACATGGTGTCATGTCCGATATTTTCCTTAACCTATTTATACCACTCATCGTTGCACTATATAGTTAGAATCTTTTCTCGAAGATTCGTCTAAAGAGGTATCACAAAAAATATGTGTGGTATCCAAATCAATGCATCTGCCACTCTGTTCACTGTTCCTTCTATGTAGGTAATCTCAAAATCGTACTCGCTAAGCAATTTTGACCAACGCCTTTGTCGCACTTTCAAGCCACTTTGCATAAAAATGTGTCACAAACCACAATGGTTTGTCTGTAGTTCAAATTTTTGTCCAAACAGGTAGTGTCTCCACACCCTCAGGGCATACACAATGGACAATAACTCCAAATCATGTGTCATGTAGTTCTCTTTATGCTTTCTTAATTTCCTTGAGATGTAAGCAATCACTCAACCGTCTTGCATCAAGACTCCACCTAAGCCTTGCATTGATGCATCTATGCATACAAAGAATTCCTCATCCACATCGTGGACTTTTAGTATTGATGTTGTATTCAACAACTCCTTGAGCCTTCTAAATTCTTCCGTGCATTTCTCGGTCCATACAAAGTTCTTGTTTTTCTTCTGCAATTCTGTGATCAGATTTGCTCTCTTTGAAAAACCTTCACACCCCATTGATAATATCCTTCGAAACCCATGAAGCTACGTACTTTTGGTATGTTTGTCAATGCAAGCCATTCCATAATAGCCTCTACCTTCGTTGTATCCACAACGATGCCTTCACCGGAGATAACATGCCCCAAATAATGAATCTTCGATTGATAAAAAGAGCATTTCGACAGTTTACCATATAATTTGTTCTCTCGTAAACATTGTAGTACCAAGCACAAATTTTTTTCATGTTCTTCCGTCATCCAAGAATATATCAATATGTCATCAATGAATACTTGAACAAACTTCTCCAAGTATTCACAGAACACCCCATTCATCAAGCTCATAAATAACTTTGGGGAATTTTTCAGTCCAAACGATAAAATGATAAACTCATAATGCCCTGACCTCGTCTTGAACATGGTATTAGGAACGTCTTCCTCTTTGATCCATAACTAGTGATATATTGATCTCAATTCGATCCTTGAAAACACTGTCGTGCCTTTCATTTGGTCAAACAAATCGTCTATTCTTGGCAACGGATATTGGTTCTTGAATGTTGCCTTGTTCAATTGACAGTATTCAATATAGAGCCTCCATGACCCATCCTTCTTTTGTATGAAAATAGAAGGCGCACCCCAAGGTGACACTCTTGGACATATAAGTCCTAGGTCCAACAACTCTTTTAGTTCCATTTTCAACTCTTGTAACTCATGCATTGACATCCGATAAGGTTTTCTTGCTATCGGTTCGGTTCTAGGTTTCAGGTCGATTGTAAACTCCAATTCTCTTTTGGGCGACAAACTTGGTAACTCTTCTTGGAACACGTTCGCAAACTCTCATACTTCCAGAAGGTTTTCTAATCCTTCTACCACGCCCTTGTTGTTTAGTGCTAGGATTTCATATAGTTTGCATCATTTGCGCATGCTCTTCCGTACTTGTAGGGAAGAAATGAACCTTAAGGAAACTCCCTAGTTTCTTCCTACAATCACTTGTCTCTCACCCTCATCATCAGTCAAAATCAACCGCTTCTTCTTATAGTTGAGTATCACATCATGTGATTCCAACCAGTCCATACCAATCACAATGTCATAATATCCTAAAATTGTGACATACAGGTTGGCCTTCATGACAAAATATCCCAGGTTAAGCCTACAGTATGTAACCTTTCTTCCGACCTTCTTCATGGCACCCAAAGTGATTTCCACATAGATAAACTCATCCTGTTCGACTGCCTTTGCCTTAATTATTTTTATCACTGCACCAGAAATAAATCTCTATGTAGCACCAAAATCTATCAAAATACTAAGGTCTAGTCAATGATAGTACCTGAGGTCTCAAGCATAGTAGAATGGTGCTCGTCCTGGTGGTTCTTTACCACTGCATGAATCTGGTGGGACTTGCCCAAATCTCCAACTGTAGTGTGTCTGGATGACCCAGCTGCTCTGGCCCTCTCAACCAAATAGTTATGCTGGTAATGTGTCTCTCCACAAGTCCATTATTTGGTCTTTAGTCGAGTACTCTTGGTCCTGGAAGTAATAGTTGTTGGCCCACTAGATTGAAACCCTGGTTTGTTCAGTTGAACAGGCCTAAACTATTGTTGTTGTGGACGATGTCGTTTCAGGTTTTTTGGTCCTCTGTAGGGAGTCATATACCGAGGAGTCCATCGTCGTGGTGTTATGAATGTGTATCCTCTCGGAGTACCACGATACCCTGATGAATTTATAGCTGGTGTTTGATGCTAATACACACTAGATGTCACATGTTCTGACGATATCACAGGAGTCCTTCCCTGACCCTCACCGATCAACTCTGTTGCATCGTGCAACGTTTGAGGCATTAGGATTCTCACCTTCGCACGAATAGTGGCATTAAGGCAGAACACAAACTTGTTGACCTTGAGCTTCTCGATGTTCATATGTGGAGCATACCTAAGTAGATCCATGAATTGGGCCTCATATTCTGGCAATGTACGACCACCCTGTCATAAGGCATTGAACTCAATGAACTGGCGCTCAATGAATTCCTATGAAAAAAACCTGTCCTAGAACCCTTCCTCGAACAACTCCCATGACACGTCTTCAACGGCCATGTTCAATTGTGGTAGGAGCATCTTCCACCATAAAAGGGTGCTCCCCTTCAGTTGAAAGATCGCCATGTAGACCTTCATGTTAGAGGTGTAGTCGCGAAGTGTGAAGCACATCACCATGTTCTCCAACAAAGCCTTGTTGGTTGCACTGTCTGTGGCACCCATGAAATCGGGAAACTTGGACTTCTCGATTTCTATGTGAATACTACCAGTACCATCTAGGGAACATTGTGGACCCTCAGTGGGTACAAGCACCCTATCCTCATCTCTATCTAGTCGGTTAATCAAGGCCTCTGACATCCTTTGAAAGGATCTCATCAACCCAACCACATCCCCCACATAAATCTTCTCCTCTCCAATGACTTTCTCTTCTCATTGAGGTTTAGGCCCCTCTAGAGTGGATGCTACTAGAGGCATCACACCTCCTCCCCTAGCACCACGTCGTCTCCTTCCACAACATTCTCTAACCATGATTACCTGCAGGGACAAAATTCAATTTGATTGGCAATAAATTATTAATCAAATGTTTAATACAGTGGAAGGTGTAATGATCCCAAGTCGTGAGGTTGAACCTGGTCTAATACCATATGTAACAACCCTTCCATTACGACTAGGAAAGAGAAGAAACAAGGTAATCTTCTTTTTACAGCATTGGAAAATTAACATCATCAATAAAATTCATAGCAGCGCATAATCTACGACATCATAAGTAAAATCATTACAAGTGACTCATCATCGTAATCCATAACGATGCAACCAATGCATCAATCATATTTAGTAATGACACATAATTAACAAATCATCGCATTAGATAATGACACAAAATCAACAAGTATCATAAATGGCGACGCAAGATCAACTCATCACATAAAGATAACATAGAGAAACTACCCACCCAACCTACCCTGCAAGGTTAGGACCTTCAAGACACATAAGCAACGCTCAAGCCCAGGATTCATCCGATTGATTTTGACCATTTAAGGTTTCAAGATGGAGACTGATCATAGGAACAAGGAGGTGTCTACATCCCTCTGACACATTCAAGTCCAAAAACCAACTAGCTAAATCAACAACATCAATGATGATCAATGGCACACTAGTGTTCTAATAACCAATCACACAAGAGAATGTAATTACTAAATAAATCATACAATGACATACTTTAAGGAACAATGTAATCAACTTTATTTATTTACAAGGTGCAAAAGAAGACATCTACTTTACTTCAAGGTGCTCCATTAATCAATTACTGAATTCAACCATAAATCAACATTATTCCAAGGTGTGCACGTGATCTAAATAAGGAATTAACATAATAAACATCATTACAATGCACACAATTAATCTAATCACTTAGGAAATCATACATCAACATTGTTACAACACGCACAAGTAATCTAAAGCATAATCATTTAGGCATCATCATTAGTCCATAGTGCAAGCAATCTATTTACTTAATCGTCAACATCATCCATGGCACAAGGGAGATCAACGCTCAATCATTTATACATTAACATTGTAGTGGCACAAGAAGTAAACTACACACATGACCATTCATACATTGCTTTTACATCATGGCACAAAATAATTATCCATTAAATTTAAGGTGAAAACGAAGTCTAATCTATTAAATTCAAGGCGCAAGAATCTAGTTACTCATCCATTTATTTCGATGTGCAAGGTAATCTAATCACATTAAATTCAGGGCGCAAAGGATTAATTACAAGGAAATCGCATGTCAACCTTATTTAAGGTGCACAAGTAAATTTAATTACTAATTTAATCATGCATCACCATTATTTCAAGGTGCTAAAAAGATAACTATCCATTAATCAACCCTTGGTTTATCATGATCCAATAAAATAAAATAACTTAAACTTAGACAAAATCAACAAACAAGCCCAAGGTTGAGTAACTAAGGTATGAGAAAAAAAATTGATGTTCATAAGGCTGAGAACAACTTTTCAGCAAGGACATCAGTCAATGCATTGACACTCATTATTTTAAGAATGTAATATAATTATTTATATAGAATTTAAAACATTATTAACATAGATTCAACCTAACTAAGAATAAATCTATGTATTATTTATGTAAGTTGTATAAAGAACAAATACAACTAAACATTTTATTTTCTATATAAAAACATAAAAAGTAGATTCATCATGACGATGAAGAAATATGTTAAGCATTTCCTCCAATTGCACGTATCAATTCAATTGTTTTTCTAGGAAGAATTCAATATATTCACAATATATCGGATGAATCTATAATAGATATAGATTCATAAGTAAAAATAGTATGCAAATCCAAATTCAATAGTATTATTCTTTCTAGGCTTACTATATTGGATAAATTTCATACAAGGTATTTTGATAGGTATAAATGAATGTCAGGAAAAATATTGGATACCATGTTGGGCGCAGGAACAAGAAAACACTGGGGGAAAACAAAATTGTAGGTGGTATCCATTGGTTAAAATCTTAGAGGGAAAACAAAATCGCAGGTGGTATCCAGTGTTTAAAATTTGTTGAAGGTATAAAAGGAAAAATGCAGAGCATATTGATACAACTTCGTTGAGAAGAAGGGTGAAGGCACAGTGCCTTTGGCTCCCAAAAACGTAGAGAATCAAGATGCAATTTCGGTGGGCCAAAGGTTGAAGGCACAAAGCCTTTGTCTTCCAAAAACGAAGAGACTAAAGATGCAATTTCATTGAGGAAAAACGCAAGGATACTCACCTTCACTAATCACTGAGAGAAGGGTGAACTTGGAGAGACTTTAAAGGGAAAAATCACAGGGTCTTTAAAGGGAAAAACACAGAGTCTTTGAATAGAATTTCACAGGGATATTGAAGGGAGAATCACAAAGTCCTTGAATGGAAATTCACAGGGACTTTGAAGGTAGAACTGCAAATACTTTAAAGGAAAACATAGAGTGCCCCCTTCCCCAGACACACGGGAATCCTTAAATCATGAAAATTTTGCAGAGGAAATAAGGATAGAACTCACTAAGAAATGGGTTAAGATGAAGGGTTTATAACTATCAAAACACATAGAATCAAGTAAAACAAATTTTTGCTGAGAAAAGGAGGAAAACATAGAATAGATGCACTCCCAACAATGCATAGATTAAAACAAACCTTCATTGAGAAAAGGAAGAAAATGCATAGTATATGCACTCCCGAACAATGCATAGATTAAAACAATTTTCGTTGAGGAAAGGAAGAAAATGCAGAGTAAAGAATGGTTACTATGTTGGGCGCATTTTAAAGAAAAGGAAGAGGGTAATATCTTAGAGATTTTTAGGAAACACATAGATAACCCCTAGGAAACCACCAATCGAGGATCGAAGAAATCAAGTGACCAATAAAAAATAAAAACTTCCAGGATGGCGATATAACAAGGGGAGAGAAAGCTATAAATTTGAAAATTTTCCTGAACTAAAATGTAGAAGAATTTCAACATCCTATGTGCAAGAAATATAAATCATTTTCCAATCACATAATCAACTTATTATCCATTTAATCAATTTTTCCAAGATCATACAGTTTTATGAGTCACCCAATGTAATATAATCATTTCTCAATCGATTCAGTACCCATAAAATAAATTTTTGATTTAAAAGGAGATGATTAACTAACAACAATGGTAAATATTGTAACTGAATAGGTGAAAATATGATGGGATTGATGATGATCCTTGGCGAATGGTGTCCCTTCCTTCATCCGGTTACTAACCGTTGATACTTAACTAGTACCTCCCAACCAATGCTAGGGGTACTCTTCTTCCCCCTTAGCCCCCCGAGCTGCAAAGGGGCCACACACACACAACTAGAATCCTCCATCTCCCAGCTCGCCTCGTAAGGTAGACCCACCACTCTCTCTCAAGATGAGTATCCCAACTCTCACAAGTAAAACCAGTTAGAATTTCTACAACATAACCTTACTCATAACCCATGTGTTTATTCCTCCACTCAGCCATTTGTTTTATAGAATTTCCTTAGTGACAACTTGCCATTCACACATTTAATTTGTTTTTCTAAAATTTAATTAGGAATTATTCCCCCNTGGGCACAGGAACAAGAAAACACTGGGGGCAAACAAAATTGCAGGTGGTATCCATTGGTTAAAATCTTAGAGGGAAAACAAAATCGTAGGTGGTATCCAGTGTTTAAAATTTGTTAAAGGTATAAAAGGAAAAATGCAGAGCATATTGATGCAACTTCATTGAGAAGAAGGGTGAAGGCACAGTGCCTCTGGCTCCCAAAAACGTAGAGAATCAAGATGAAATTTCAGTGGGCCAAAGGTTGAAGGCACAGAGCCTTTGTCTCCCAAAAACGAAGAGACTAAAGATGCAATTTCATTGAGGAAAAATGCAAGGATACTCACCTTCACTAATCACTGAGAGAAGGGTGAACTCGGAAAGACTTTAAAGGGAAAAATCACAGGGTCTTTAAAGGGAAAAACACAGAGTGTTTGAATAGAATTTCACAGGGACATTGAAGGGAGAATCGCAGAATCCTTGAATGGAAATTCACAAGGACTTTGAAGGTAGAACTGAAAATACTTTAAAGGAAAACATAGAGCGCCCCCTTCCCCAGACACACGTGAATCCTTAAATCACGAAAATTTTGCAGAGGAAATAAGGATAGAACTCACTAAGCAATGGGTTAAGATGAAGGGTTTATAACTATCAAAACACATAGAATCAAGTAAAACAAATTTTTGCTGAGAAAAGGAGGAAAACACAGAATAAATGCACTCCCAACAATGCATAGATTAAAACAAACCTTCGTTTAGAAAAGGAAGAAAATGCATAGTATATGAACTCCCGAAAAATGCATAGATTAAAACAATTTTCATTGAGGAAAGGAAGAAAATGCAGAGTAAAGAATGGTTACTATGTTCGGCGCATTTTACAGAAAAGGAAGAGGGTAATG
>SNQJ01S0195344.1:0-11600 GCA_010110895.2 Picea sitchensis | reverse complement strand
ATGAGGGAAATGTATTGTGGCTATGTAGGTTGGCAAGTATTGTATTCTAAGAGAGGAGACTGTGAGAGAAAGAAGAGGAAGTTACAACGGGTTTGTCTATAGGTTGTATCCCTTCATTTTGATGGATAATAATAAAGAAAGGACCTGGCAATTTCTTTGGTGGACATAGCCCACACTGGGTGAACCACGTAAATCTGTGTGTCTCTTGTATTGTGTATCTTCTGTGTTTTATTTCCACATTTGTTTTATTTTATTGCTCCGCAGTCCTGTTTTTCTAACAGATTATGTCTATGCGGTGGCAAGAGGAAGTGCAACATCAATGCGTCCCAAGGGTTGGAATCCCAGAACCACCTAAAATGGGCTATGACCAATGGAACTTTTGAGAGCCATGTTGTAATTGTGTTGGACATATGCTAGACTCTTGTCCCAAGTACATGAATTATTAGA
This sequence comes from Picea sitchensis, assembly GCA_010110895.2. Lineage (NCBI taxonomy): Eukaryota > Viridiplantae > Streptophyta > Pinopsida > Pinales > Pinaceae > Picea > Picea sitchensis. The sequence continues at coordinate 11,153 of SNQJ01S0195344.1, read as the reverse complement.
ATTGTACATGCATAGGATGTGCACAATCATTCAATTAACAACCTGTATTTGGCCATTGGTTTGGGGGTGGAAAGCAATGGATTTTTTGAGCTTGGTGTCCAAAAGAGACCAGAGACTTGACCAAAAGGTCTTGAGGAACCTATTGTCTCAGTCAGAGATGATGGTTTGTGGTATCCCAAAGTGGACCCACAGTCGTTTGAAGAAGATATTAGCAGTATCTATAACTGTGACATTCTTCTTACAGGTTATGATGATGGCAATCTTTGAAAAGTGATCAACGACCACAAACACATAATTATTTCCTTTCTTGGTGGACGACAAGCTAGACATGTAATCCATTGAGATGGATTCTCGAGGCTTCTCAGGAATAGGAAGAGGGGTGTATAAGCCTTACTTCTTGATGGTTGGTTTGGAAATGGCACAGGCAGTGCAAGATATGATATACTTACTGACGTCCTGTCGAATTTTTGGCCAATAAAAATGTTTCTGAAGAATGACCACAGTTTTCTCCATGCAAAAATGTCCTGCCATCCAACTGTAGTGGGCTTCCCAAATAATCTTTGCACACCCTCTTGTAGGAACATAGATATGGCCCAGGTGGCATAAGAGTCTGTCCTGAATGAAAAACAGTGACAATTGTGCCTGTACCCAAGAGATAATAGGTGGTGGCGAAGTCTAGATCTTACTGATAAAATTGGGGCCACTCAGATGCTTCATGTACACATGAATGGAGCACAGTGGTGAGTGAAATCACAGGAGGCCAACTGTGGCAGTCAACGACACGATTGGAGATACCTATATTATACTTTATGTTGAGATGGAAATGTTGCAGGTAGTTGGACCACTTCTGATGGAGTGCATTCTACAATTTCCCTTGTGTCTGTATGAACTGCAGAGGCTTGTGATTAGTGTGTATGATCGTCTATTTCCCCATAATGTAATGTTTCCATTGATGATAGGCTTGCACAATGGAATAAATTTCCGTTTCGTAGGTGGGGTATTTCCAGACAATATCGGAGAGTGTCTCACTATGGTATGCCACTGGATGCTCGTGTTGAGTGAGAAATGCGGCCACATCATAGTCAGATACATCAGTCTCAATATCAAATGGTTGTTGCAGATAAGGCAAGGAGAGTACGTGCGCTGAGCACAAGAGATTCATTAGATCATTGACTGCTCATTTTTTCTCCTTCCCCGACACAAACTTGTCCCTACCACCTACCTTGGTCACTTGGCTAAGGACCCATGAAATATGGGAGAATCCCAACATGAACCATCCGTAGAAGTTGGCTAGTCCCAAAAGGCTCTGAAGCTCGGTCAGTGTGGTCAGGGCTAGCCAGTCATGGATGACTTGGATCGTTGTTGTATCAACATGCACCCCATGCTCATCAACAATGTAGCCCAAGTATTGGACCATGTTCATGTCGAAATATCATTTTTCCAAGTTGGCATAAATCTTGTGTTGTTGTAGAGTACTCAAAACCTGTTGAATATGTCTCATGTTTTCCTCCCATGTTTTGTTGAAGATGTGGATGTCATCCAAATATACTAACACAAATGAGTTGGTGAAGGGTCTCAATACATCATCCATCAACCTCATGAAAGTTTTTTGTGCATTTCTTAATCCAAAGGGAATGCATATCCATTCATAGAGACCTTCTTTAGACTTGAAGGTTGTCTTCCATACATTAGTTAGTTCGATGGGAACCTGGTAGTAGCCAGACTTCAATTCAATATTGTTGAAGAACTTTTCCCCCTTGAGTTGTTCAAGAAGGTCATCAATCCTAAGAATGGGGTAGCAGTTCCTGACTGTGATTTTTTTTATGGCTCTGTAATCAATGTAGAGTCACCAATTCTCGTCCTTCTTCTACACCAATACAATCAGGCTTCCACAAGGGGAGGAGTTGGGTTTGATATGCCCCCTTTGAAGAAGCTCTTGGATCTAACACTTGATTTCATCATTCTCCATCAACGAGTGCCAATAGACTAGTCCATTGGGTAGAGTTGCACCAAGGGTCATATCAATTGGATGCTTGAATTGGCAGTGTGTCGGTACCCCTGTAGGTGAGGCATATATGTCTTTGTATTCTTCCATGATCTCATCCACCTGCTATTGCTGCAAAGAGAGACACTATGTAGAGGTGATGGATGTGGCGGTGACCTTTTTCTTACTATGAGCACAGATCACAAATAAGACTAACTTCCTAGTCTATGAAATGACCTTACTACATTGCTTAAAGGAGATTAAAGAAATAGCAGTAGGTAATGCTACCTATGGTATCCTATACAACTGTCTACCCAAAGTAACAATAACACTGTGGGGTCTAGACTCATACAAAACATGACACTTCCATAAATATGGTTGTATTAAAATAAAATAACAAACTTCAAGGGGAGAAATATCAAATAGTACCTCATCTTTGAAAGGCTTGATGTCGTAGGTCAGAAGACATTGTTGGCTGACATGAAGATCTCTTCCTTGGCGAAGGCAATCGATGCTTTAGGGTTGCAAATGCAATGTCATTGGTAGGTCCAACCACTTGACGACCTCTGCTGAAATCAGGTTCTTCTCAATACTGCGGTCAACAATGAAATGAATCAGAGCCCCCTTGACCCACATCTATGAGTGAAATAGGTGTTCCCCTTATTCTAGTTCTTCTGGTTCGCTCGGCTGGACTTTGGTGGTAGTGACAGTGGCACTGGGTTCAACATCGATAATTTGCTTCCCTCATTCAGTATTTGACTCAGAATAATAATCATCCTATGACTCAGAGGCCTTCAACTTGGCCATGAGGGACTTCTTGGAGCGACATTCTTTGGTGGTGTGCCAAGGAATTTTATGGTACTCACACCATTTTCCCATGTCCTTATTCATATTCTCATTTCCCTTATTGTGTTGTGGCTTGATCTAGTTTTCCTGAGGGAATTCATCTCGATTTTGTCCCTTGCTATGTGGGTTGGCGCTACATTTTCCCTTCTTCAGCTGTGAGGGGTTTGCAGATCCAAACTCTCATCGTTTCTGCTTAAATTTTTGCTCAATCTTGAGAACGTATCTATAAGTCGTTTCCAATAAGGCGATGTCTAGAAAATCCATTTTTTTTTTAATGTATCTATGCAAACAACCACAGTATTTAAGCATCATATGATGCTCAGAGTCTTTGATACCCAATTTGGTGTGTAGGGTATGGAAAATATTGGTGAAATATGGTACGGTTTGGTCCCTTTCTTGACGTAGGGTGGTCCATATGGTGTACCGATCCTCGTAGCTTCCAACAGGGTAGTATTGTTCTTTAATGGTGTTCCAGAAGGAATCCCACCTAGGGGCCACCACAAACATTGTAGATTCATCCACGGCCCTTTGCTTAGAGTAAGTATACCACCAATATTTAACATTGGGAATGACCTTGAGGACTGCAAAAGTGATATTTTCCCTATCAGAAAAATTGTGGACCAAAAAATATCTTTTGAGCAAATTCAACCATTTATCTACAACATCTACATCTACTAGTCCTTCAAATAATGGAATATCAAAATTTTACCTGTACCTTGAAGGGGGTTTCATGGCCTCTTGATGAAGATGCTTCTCCTGTAGGAAGTCATCGAAGGATCTGTGAGAAGTTATCCATGATTTCATTCCTTTGTCATGCGAGGGATTCCTCAAGCAACATTTTAATAAGATCTCCTACTCCATCATATTTCTTTTCATCCCCCATGGGTTTTTTTCGAGCTCGACGCGACCGATATTTTAATGGCTCAATTAGTTCGAGTCCCAACTTCTTGTACCCAGATCTTGTCAGGGACGTGCACGGAGAAAAATAAATGAAGAGAAGCCCACTTTGATACCACTAATCCAGATTTAGGAGTGGAACGAACTGATTAATAGACTGAATAAAATAAATACAGAGATATGAATAATAACACAAATATTAAGGAACAATATCTTCTATTAAATAATGAAATAGTTTGAAACTATAAAATTGCAGAACTAAAACACTTTCTCGAATGGTGGTAGCTATCTTTGAGAAGAGATGTGGCTACTACGTTCATCCGTCTGAGCATAATGGACTACAATGAGGATCCAGAGGCCTTTTTGATATTACTCATGAATGCCAAAACCATAGACATCCAAAAACCGAAGCCTAGAACGTGAAATGCCAAAAGTCATGTGGGCCCTATGGGTAAGTTGGTGTAATTTGGTACCTCAACCTCCAAAGGTCATAACTTTTGCATATGACCTTCATTTTAGGCATGTGATATCCCATTGGAAAGGTATTTTAGAGAACTACACATTATGTTGTCAAAATTTGTCATTGTCTACAATTTCATTGTGGCGAGCTAGGAAAACAATGTTTAGGGCCCCAAAATGGCCCTTGAAGTACAACAAGATGTGATGACATGAAAACATACAAAATAAGCCAGTTGGATTAGGCGAGAGACCACCTATATCCACCTGGAGGATGTGTGGGGCTTCAGAAAGCCCCAGAAGTGTAGAACTCACAATTACAAAGTAGTACAAAAGAATGTGCTAAACAAAAAATGGACATGACGAGCCAGTTGGAATAGGTGGGTGTCAACCAATATCCACCTGGATCACTTGCTAAGAAAGGAAAGGATTTCATTATTTTTTATATTAATTCATTTTTTTATAGTTGACAAGAGAAATGGTTTGGGATATGGAGTAGAACACAAGAAGAAGAAGACCCTCTAGCAAACATATAGGTCACAATGTCCATGGTATATCCATAGTGAGTTAACATTTCTTTTTATTTACATTTCATAACTAAGAAGAAAAGAGCAAGGCATAGTCCTCACCTAATAACTAGGTTTTCCTATATTAGGTTTCCCAAGGTACATCTTGTTTTCATTGTGTGTATGGTGTGGTATTTGTTTTAGCCTCTTTTGTTTTAGTCTCAACCTAATTTGGTTTTTTGTGTTCTAATCGAATGATATTAAATCTTAATCTTAAGGAAACCATTTCATAACAAAGAGTTTGTGAAAAATTGTATGATCTATTGTGATGAAGTGGAGTATCCATAGAAGCTTACATCATATTCGTATGAAGGAAAATTTATTTCAAGTTTTAGTGGGAAATTGTACGACATAGGAATTTTCTTAAAGAATGAAGTCTCGAAACCCTAGCCATAGAATATGAGTATAATAACAATCCAAGGGATGATTCAAAGGAGATATTTCAGTTCACTAGAAGAACAAGTTGCTAAGATATGTCACAACACGATGATCCTCATGGTATCTCTTGAGAGATATTTTATACCTTTCGAGGATTTTAGTAACTCTAACTTGAAAGTTAGTTCAAACAGGAAATTTGGAGACAATAAAGACCTAGAAAAGGAACCAAATAACAAGAGACCAAGTTCCAATGTCACTTCTTCCCAATATTTATTTAAAGTGGAGGAAAAAATGGACATCAAACCATATCAATGTGATATTGATGTTATTGAGTTGAATAAATGGTAACAAAAAATAAAAGTCCATTTCAATGTTCATGGCATATGAGTATATTAAAATATATCATTTCCCCAACTAAATTTAGAGGGCCATGCCCAAAATTTGTGGGAAAGCCACATAAAGACACTTAATTTGCTGGGTCACCCTCCAGTAACTAAGTGGAAGGTGTTTAAATCCCTCATTAAGTCACATTTTTACCCTATTGGGTATGAAGAGGACCAGTGTATATGTTGGCATTATTTTCAATAGAAGTAAGGGAAGAGCATACAAAAGTACACTATTGAGTTCATAAAACAAACCATTATGTTGGGAATATCTTCCAATAACCCATATGTTCTTCCCAAGTATCTTTGTGGTCTTTGTAGTTATTTAAGGATGCAAGTGATGCTCTTTAAAACTAGGACCATTGATGAGGCTTGGGTGCAAGCATGGTATTTGGAGAAAATGGAAAAGAATAAAGGACAACCAAATGGTTCCAAACAAAAACACCACCAAGATGCCTCCAAGGAGGTAAATAAGTGGAAAGGAAATGATAAGAAGACAACAACCACTCCAAATTAGTGCAACGATCCAATCAACCATTGTAACCATTGTAATATCGACAGTCATATTGAAGTTAAGTGTTGAAGTTACATCCAAAGAACTGCAAGAAGGAGGCCAAGAAGAAGAGTCACATGCTAGCCATGGATTCAGGAAACCAAGTTGAGAGCATATTGAATTTGGAAGAAACATATTGTCTAAACTATAATGCAAAAGGAGGTGACCATGAGTAGCCTCCATCCCAAGGAAGAGAAGGAGATTTATAAACTCTTCCATATCAATATATAGGTCAAGAAGGTGAGTGGATTCTCTATTTGATTCTAGTTCATAGACCAACCTTATAGCAGAAGATATAATAAGTAAGATTGGATTGGAAGTTCAGTCACGACATTCCTTAGCCATACTGTTATAGCAAGATTTACCTCACCCCATGCAATCTTGCAGAGAAGGCCTCTTTCCATTTCCCTATGCATACTTGTCATCCCTTTCTGCAAATCCCAGAGATAAAAATACAATTTTTCCACATATACACACCTTGCCTACTATATAGCATGTGAATATGCAGATTGCACCACTACATCCCACGTACATCGATATTTGTGCCCAAAATTGAAAAATAGTGTCGGGTTTCCATGTCACAATAGGAGATCACTGATCCTTGGTCTTCCATATAATGGAAACGTTCTAGCTCGTCCCTTCAGTTCCACTTGAAGGCTATAAATGGGCCAATTCCGAGCTATGGAAAAGAGGAGAAAGAATTCAACTTTGAGAGCAAAGTTACTTTGGAGGAATTATTCACTTCACATTGAGTTTGAATCCCTTTGTCCTTTAATTCTGAACACATTTTTCAACCCCCAAGTTATTCCCTTGCTGGTTGAGAACTTGATTGTCTCTCTTACATGAGCTTGCCTTTGGTGAAGGATTGAAATGGTGGAGGCCCAACTGGAAGGAACTTAGTTTCATGGTTCCAAACCTTCCCGACACAGAAGTCTATAACTTATTCAATCCCGCTGATTATATCTCAATATACATACTCTTTTCTTGTCCGATTGATATCTTGCAAATATTTTAATTATTATTCCATGGGAGTATTTGTTATAAATGTTGATGTATTATGCTATTGAATGTGATAACATCATATATTATCACCATATTCTTGCGTTGCTTGGTTGTTGAGGACTAGGGAGTAGTTGAGGTATAGTGCTCAACGGTGGACTTCATCGAACGTCTGGACAAGTCAAACCTTTTATCATGTCTTGCTAGCATATTTGTTTATAAAATAGACTTGAGAATAGAGTTTATTTATGCAGTCATTTCCATCTGTTGTGGTTTACGCCTTGCCATAGAGAGATTTTCATTCTAACACATACCCATTGGGATGGGTAAATAAGGATATAGAGCTCAAGGTAACTAAGTAGTGTAAGATCAAATTTTCTTAAATATAAACTATATAAATGAAGTGGAGGTAGATATATTACTACTTAGTGTGTTTGTTATAGTGTTTGTAAGATACTTCATGTACATGAGGGATTTGATCTTCATGAGGAGAGAAAACCAATATCATTTGATGAGGGATGATAATTATTTCATCATCAATGCACATAAAGGTAAATCCAATATATCTCTCATAAGTGCTAACCAAGCCAAGAAATTGATCAGTTCAGTAGGAATTTTGTGTTGCTCTTCTTAATATAGAGTCAACAAAGAGATGATTCGGTCAAGGTAAAGGAATATTTGGAGGGACATTGTATTAAAGAGAAGAAACACTAGTGGGAGGAGCTTTTGTAGGCATATAAAGAAGTGTTATAATATCCTAAAGGGTTACAAACTAAGAGGTTAGTAGGGCATGAGATATAGTTGTGTCGACCTAACTCCCCATTTCTAAACATATGACTATATAGACAGTCCATATTGGAAGAAAATGGAGTAAATAAACTATGGCAACAATTGTTAGAGAAAGGAGTAATTCAACTAATTACCTTACCTTGTGGGTCACCTATCATAATAGTGCCCAAGAAGGATGGGATTGGAGAATGTGTAGGTACTATAGAGCATTGAATAATATCACTCTCAAGAATCAATACTCTCTTCCTAGGATCGATGACTTACTAGATATGTTGTAGCATGCCAAGTACCTCACCAAATTGGATATCAAATTGGGATACAACTAGATACGAGTAAAAGAAGATTTTTTCTTGGGATACAACTAGATATGAGTACTTGGGATACAAGTACCTACATATTTAATTTTGTAACCAATATCATTATCCTCTTTACTCACAATTATTTCATAAATGCCACCTGTCCTTCTACTAAGAGCGTCTGCAACTTTATTTTCCTTTCCTTTAATGTGTTTGATTTCAAAGTCAAATTCGCTTAAAAATGCAAGCAATCTTTCCCAAGTGTTGTATCTCTTTATGGTAAAATTCACATTTGTTGAATTTAGCATAGAGTGGATGTTCTCGTAACGTTTGTAGCACTATTATTAGGTTCTCTTCATGTTCTTTTTATTTCTTTGATTAAATCAAAATATCTTCAATAAAAATAAAAATAAAACTTGTCTAGACACTGACTGAATATATTGTTCATTAGGCACATAAAAGTGGTTGGTGCATTTGTGAGTCCGAAAGGAATTACCAAAAATTCATAATGTCCATATCACGCCCGTAAAGTTGTTTTGTTCATTTCCTCATCCTTAATTCTTAATTGATGATAACCAGATCTTAGATCAATTTTTTAGAATACTTTTTCCCCTCCCACTTGATCAAATAAATCATTAATCCACGACGGGGGATACTTATTTTTAATTGTCATTTTATTTAGTTGTCGATAATCAATGAATAAATGAAATGTCTCATCCTTCTTTTTAATAAACAAAATTGGTGCTGCCCATGGTGATACACTGGGTCTAATGTATCCTTTATCCAGTAATTCATGTATCTGCATTTTAAGTTCTGTTAAATCCATAATGCTCATCTTGTATGGGGATTTTGACACAAGGGCAGATCCAGGTATTAAGTCGATATAAAAGTCTATCTCCCTTCTTAGAAGTAAATCTAGTATTTCATCATCAAAAAAATCTTTGAAATTTCTTAAGACCACATAATCTTCTAATTTTGATTTGTCCTCCTCATTATGTATATCCATTATCTGAATTGCATACAATTGACACCCCTTCCTTATGCATTTTTTAACTACATGGATGATAATTGTCTCAACAAGACTAGTTTCCTTAACCCTTGAACTATTATTTTCACACGATTCCCATCTTGATAAACAAATGATTTGTCGTAACAATTTAGCATAACCTTGTGTGATTCCAACCAATCCATACCAATAAGGATGTCATATGATCCTAAGGGTAACGAATTTAAGTTAACCAAAGTAATTTGCTCATTTATTCCTATATCAAAATTAGAAATATACTCCAATACTTTCCTTTTGTACCAGTGGCAAATTGTACTAGCCAATATTTAGGGTGCTTTACCCTTTTCATCTTACAACTTTCTACCAAATATGGTGTTATGTAACTCAAACCTAGCCCTAGGTCTATTAGGATAGAGACTTGTTTGGTTTTTATCTTACCTTCTATTTCTACTACAGTAGATTGATGGTCAAATTGTCTTCATTCCAAGGAAACATTAATTATGTGTATTTATTTTACCATATCTCCAACTGTGGTAGCTTCCTGTAGAATGTGAATTGTAGTCCTACTTGTTGGATTTAAACATGGACAATTTCTTCGCAAATGTGGTTCTTCACACTCCCAACATTTCATTGGTTCTCTAGGACTATCTAGAATCTTTTTAAATCCCAAATTAACTAGTTTGTTCCCTCCTTGAACTTCTTTTGTACTAGATGGATGGTCATTTGTTTGGAATTCTTTTGTCATATTCCGATAAGGAGTTGGTTTGAAGCATTTCTTACGTTGGTTTAGTTTATCATTCTTCCTTTCCTTCCATGCTTTAGGAGTTTCAGATCTTTGTTTATACTGCTCATAACACATTTTTTCTTTTCTAAACACTTCATTCAAAGAATTAGGATTATCAAATTAAATTTTGTCTTTATAAGACCGTGGTAGTCAACTTAAAAACATTTGAATTTTCACTTTATCCTCCTTAATATAAGGTACAAATATCAGTAAGTCTAAAAAATCATTAATCATATCACCCATTTACATTTTTCCTAGTCGTAGTTCATAAAATTCCCTAGTCTTTCTCTCATAGTAACTTTCTGATAGGTATTGTTTCTTAAAGTAATTCTTAAATTATGATCCCTTAATTTTTTCCTCTTTTAATCATTTTTCTAATTTCAGATCTTGCCACCAAATGCTAGCCTTCCCTTTCATATTATAAATTGTCATTCTAACTTTCATATTACTAGAATAATTGTACATTTAAAAGTCATTTTTGATGTCTAATAACCAAGATTCATCTTCTTCACCTGTTTTTGACTCTCCATCAGATGTGGAGGGTTTTATCTTTTTGAATTCACCTTCCAAGTGATCTATTTGTTTTATTTTCTTAGTGGAGGATGTTTGTAATTCTTTTCTTGGTTGTGTATTACTTGAGGATCTATCATATTATTTAGACTTGCTGCTTGATTTTTCATATGATTGGTTGCTCATGTCTCTGTTTACTTCTCATCTCTTTGACTTAATTTTCTCAGCCATATTCTACAATAGTATTTCATTAAGCTCTTGTTGCTCTTCTTGTTTTTTCTTAATCTTCTCACTGTCTTCCTTAAAATTCTTAATCACCTGAGAGGTCGAGCTATTCTCACTTTTCTATTCAAGGTTTTGTTGGTTGAAATTTACTTTGGGGTTAAATTCTTCTTCATTATGTGTCGACGTACTGTAGGGTTGAATATTATCCTATCACTTTACAAGGAAATATTTATCCAAGTCAGAAATTAAGCATTTAGAATTTTTGTTTCCACCCATAAGGTCTAGTGTTGTCAGCCTGTTCTCTGTTACCATATGTAATATACCATTTATTCATTAACTTCCTTTACTCAAAATTACGACATTAAAAAATTCTTTAAACAACCATGACATTGTATATAACTTGAAATCTCTCTTCAATATCACCATGAGCAATTCTACCTTAACTTGGAAATAAGTAAGTTGGGTTTAAATTTAAACCTTC